>CM061532.1:251336718-251508770 GCA_030545055.2 Neoaliturus tenellus
TAGAAGTTAGTGTAAAACTGAAATTCAACAACCGGGGGGTTGAACTAAATTTGCGCATAAATTAAAAGTTAGTTTAAAACTGAAATTCAAAAATTGGGAGTTGAACTAAATTTGCGCATAAATTAACCGGGGTTGAATTAAAACTTCGCATAAATTAAAAGTTAGTTCAAAATTGTAATTCGACTGTGTTAACAAATCTCTAACAGTTGAACGAAAATAAAAGTCAGTTCAAACATTGCGCAGCCATAACAAGAGAGAGAGAAGGTAAATAGAAGTGTTAAGTTCCGTGGATAGAACAAGAATGAAGAATGAAACATGACGCGTCGAAATATATGCGTGACTGTAGATGCCAGTTAATGGGGGTCTAGGGCTTCCGGCCTGTCAGATGGTGAATTAATCAATGGGGGGAGTGGAGATGGCGCTCGGTTGAACTAAATTTGCGCATAAATTAAAAGTTAGTACAAAACTGAAATTCAACTTGATAATGGGGGGGGGGGGGGGGTACGGAAAGTATGTCAAGGTCATCCCAAGTAAGTTTTAAAAAAGCCTATCCCGCTACCACAGGAAATAGTTCTGAGAGTTGAACTACCCAGTGATAGCGGGATAATTAGATTTAAGTTTTGAACTTTATTCGTAAAAATAAATACAATCAATGTGCAATACAGGTGGGATTTTTGTGATGAGCTACGGAGTTGTAAAAGCAAACGCCGACGACGAGGATAAAGTAAAGGCAGAGTCCCCAGAGACGTATTTGACAAGTTTGAAGAAACGTAATATCTCGAGTTGGTTTTCCTGTTCCATTTCCAATCGTTTAATTTCCATTTCAATTTATCCTCTTCCATTCTAGTTACAAAGGGAACTTCATCCATCATATCCATCATGATTGTGTTAGTGTTTGAAATTTTAAAAGAAGTTATGTTGATAGTTCAAAAGTCGAAGACGGAATGAAGAGTGAAAGCGAGAAATGTTAGTTAAATAAAAAAGTGGTGGGGGAAAAGATTTTGCTCTTCATTATTACCGTCAGTAGTGTCAGATGGTGCAGGAGTTAGATTTAGTAAACTGTCTTCGTCCTAACTTTCAACCTTATCACAAATAGGACAATCGTATGTTATTTCCAAATTCATTTTGATAGTTGTAAAATTATCTACAAGTTCTTGTAAAATATTAAAAATAGCTTGTAACTCTTCTTTAGAGTTTATTTCAAAACTAGAATTCGTCCGTGCCAATGGAGAGTTGTTCATCGTTGGAGAGTCGGCGAGTAAATGAGGAACGCCGCCAAGGGAGGGGGCTTATTTAACGGCGAGCTTATGATTAAATAAAAAGCTAAGTTCTTCTTCTTCGTCTTTTAATTCAAATATCTTAGCTGGAGTAGTTGTCGTCCTCCTCACTCTGTGATGATGAAGATAATTCACCAGGACGTAAATATTGAACATCAATTCTGATCCATCTCATATAATATCTATCCATCATAGCGAGCAAGTTTTGAAACAATTCTTCTATTTCTTCCCTCTCAGTTATTATATGTTGAAACCTGACGAAAGGCGTTCCCATGTTGTTAGTTAGAATGTTGGAAGTGAAATAATTCAAAGGTGGATTCAATAAGATACAAAACTTAAACTAATGGTGGGGGAAATCTAAAAGACTTATGGTGGGGGGAATCTAAAAAAAACAATGGTGGGGGGAAATCTCAAGGTCATCCAATTGAAGTTTTAAAAAAGAGTGTAAAACTGAAATTACACATTCGATGGTTCAACAGGATCTGAATACCAATCCGACCTGTATTTACATCTTTTTATCATATGTGTACAAAAATCATCTTGATGAGACTTGGTGCGTTGACAATAAGCTAGATCGAGAGGATGAAACTTGAAACATCTTTGAGGACAGCATGTATGAAAATATCTTGATTTGTAAAGTTTCAAAGTTCGTAATTCCGGTGGCGGTAGTTGTTTTGCTTTGCATTTGCAGTAACAAGATCCGAAAAATTCACATTTAGTGCAAGCTAACCCGTCCACCATCATTGGTCCTAAATCTGTACACTGTTGTTCACAACAGTAACGAGGTTCGTACTTGTAATTTTGTTCTTCCATGTTGACGCTGCTGAGTCCAGTGAAAGAATAAGAGTGTATAGCGTTGAATAGTCAGTTTCATGTACTACAAAAAGTGGTGGGGGTAATTTCAAGGTCATCCAAACGAAGTTTTAAAAAATTATACCTTACTAATGTAAGGAATATTGATACTTAAGAAGTTTGTTTCTGTTTATTTTCTTCAGACTTTGTTTGTTCCTGTTTGTTTTCTTCAGACTTTTTCTCTCTCTCCGCTTTAGCCATAGCGATAAGTTCTTCAGTCGATAGTGGATGTACTTCAGGAAATTTTAAAATTAATTTAGCCTGATATCCTTCTCGGGTTAAAATTTCTAAATCTTCTGTCATTTGTTCAACGGTGTTGTAATCTTTTCCATAGATCTTTCCATCAAGTTCAATCATCATTCTGTATAACATCTTTAAAAATAGGTGTTGACGCAGCGAGAGTTGGAAAGCGAATGATTAGTTATCCAAGTATCACACCCTTTTTATCAACTTGACATTGATCACGTGATTCCTTAGTTTTATTTGTTAAAAGTTATTTAACATTGGTAATATTTGTGGAACTTGATGTTATGTTGACCAGTCGGCGATGAAGATGTTGTAGGTTGTGTAGAAAGAAATACTTCATCATCGCAGTATTTTGTTTTAGTAAACATCCTTACATTAGTAGAACTAACATCAACAGTTAAGTGATAACCACCGGTAAGTAAAACTCGCATTTCGTTAGTTAAATCTTCAAGTTGTTCAAAACTCGTAATGGCGTTGGTATCGTAAGATGCACACTTGACCTTTAGGGACATGTTGAAGTTTTGTATTTAGTGATAGAGAGCGAGATGTGAACGGTACGAAAGGTAGTCGTATACTGATGAATTTCATAAGTAGATTTCCTCTTTTATCATCACATAAAACTGGGCCAAGGTCATCCCGTTGAATTTTTAAAAAAAGCAACATATTGCTATGTACAAAGACATAACAATATGTTGCTTCTTTTAATTTTTTTTTTGTTTTATATCATATTTATTGAGAAACCATTACAAACAAATATTTACAATGTTATGTACAAACTAGTTAGTAGTAGGTGTTACATGAATAGTTAGCTCAGTTGAGTTGTTTCCACTCGGTCCGTGTGAAAATAAATAGAGTGCGCCGGGTTGAATAACACGAAGATCTTTATTTTGTAGAAGTTGTACAAACCGTTTCGGTAGGAAGATTTGAAACTTCGGTTCGTCCCCAACTTTATACGGCGCCTCGCTCAATGTGCAATTAATAGCATCACCAATTGAAGTGTCCATCTTCTTGATTGTATGTATGATGTAATGTTTTTCTTCTTTTAGTTCAGAACATTTCTTCGTCGGTAAGATTGTTGATTTAGAATGAGCGTTGAATTGATCAACCAAATTTTGAAGAAAGTTTGCGATGCCATCTTGATGTTATTGTTAATCTTCTTGTTAATAATAATGTCCGTCGGAGATGTTGTCTCTTCGGAGGTTCGAGTAATACTAATGCTGCGTCATGGTAGCGCTCCCACTTTTATTACCGACATTACCCCCACCATTCTGTTGAAGGAAATTATTTAAGCGGTAGGCATTCTTCAAAGCGCACTGTGACCTTCGACGTTTAAAACTCTTTGATGAAATAGAAAGTTCATTGAAGTAGCATTGGAAATCTCTATCTATTATTGCATTTATCACTTCGTTGCTTGTAAATGATTGTATCCAATTAGTTTTTTCCAATCCTCTTGTGTAGATAGTTTTGAACTCTTTGCAGTAATGATTCATAATGTGAGGCATCATGTTATAACTAATAAAACCTTCATCCCATCTTAAGTTGTGAAAATGTTTGTATAACCATTTGTTTGTAACTTTTGCTTTAGTTGTTAGTCTATTGAATGGTAATGGAGGTTTGAATAAGTAATGATAAACTACAGATGTATTCATATCCAAAATTACTAATTCTTTTATGATAAAATTTCCATCATTCCCTCGAAAAGCTTGAAATTCAATTATACCTCTTTTAACTTTCATTATATGTGGCGCATTAGAAAACGAAACCCGTTTGTTCATGATGAAGTCTCGTCAGCAACTGACTTGTAATACAGACACGATTGCTCTTCTTTAACTTCTTGCGCTTCTTCGTCGATATTAAAGTTGGTGTGATAGTTGTTCAATTGTCTCCACATATCCACTTCTTGGGGTATTCGATTAAAAATTGAAGTATCCACGGGACCGTATAAAATTGGAACAAAAGGTTGTCTGTCCAATGTATCGATTAGATAGTCTTTGATTATTGCACTTGAAAATATTAGTTGTTTCAAATATCTGGTGACGGGACCGGTAGTACAACTTAAGGTGTAAAATTCTTCTTTAGTTAAATGTAATTTTACATCATGTCTAGTTAAATCTCTGAAGCGAACCATTTGTCCTCCACGATGTTTCACTATATCAACTTCAATATTTGATTCCAATAAACTTAATCTTGTTCTTCTTCCAAATGTGTTGTTACTCAAATAGCATTCCAAAAGATGTAAATGTTTCATAAATGATTCCCAAGAAGTTTCAGTGAATGTAACCATTTTATTTCCATGATTTAAAATAACAATCGGTGAATAATCCAATGATTTTAAAATTCCAACTGAAATACTTTTCGTCATGCATGAAGAAATGGGGTAGAAAATTCGAAGAAATACTTCTGTTAAAATATTAGTTGTAATGTTAACTTCAACCTTTTTTCTTTTTACTTCTTTTTCAGCTTCTCCTTCTTCTTTTTCTTCTTCTCTCTTCTTATGTTTGTTAAACTTTAGGAACTCGTCCATTTCTCGTTCAACTTGTTTTTCTATATCTGAACTATTATCATCCATTAGAGGTGTATTTTCTTCTCCGTTAATAGAACTCATCTTGCGAACGATGTTTCCCATACGACGGTCGAAGATATAATGAACTTTCCACTCATGATTTTCTCGCTTTTACGTTTTTTTGTGAAATCCTTGAAATTTATACAATCACATAAATGTTTGTTTTCAACTTGTTTTTCACAAACGAAATTCTAACCTCAAAAATTGAGGCAGATAATTCTAACCTCAAAAATCTGCAGTCGTTGTACTAATTCTTTTTAAAGTACATTCTTCACAATTCCGGTCAGCGGTGTGTAAGTAACTATTTTATCATGTAGAATTAGACAGTATGCCGAAGTTCCATCCGCTACTGGTTGTTCAAATTCCATTTCAATTTTTATATCCACACTTGATGATTTTACCGATTCATTTTGTTTTGAACAATCGATTACAATTATCGGAGCCTTGGAATAATACTGGTCAGGTGATAATAGTGGTGTATTAGTCTTTCCATAATATGACGATTAAAATCTTGCATACATATCGTATAAAATGGAAAAACGTTTTTTGCTGAACATGACATTCAAATTGTCATACGGAAAGAATTGAGAGTTTAGGAAAACTTTACAATTCTTTATTTTACAGTGATCAAATTGATAGGCATTTGCAGTGATAACATCTTTTCGCTTAGTTTGAAAACCGAGTATTATGTACCTTGCTCGTTCCAAGTAAGTTGATGTCTTGACGGTCCATGTTTGTCGTTCTGTCTTAGGTAGTGTAGGATATTCATGGAATTCCCAACTTCGGAATGGCATCACAATATCACGGTCAGATTTTAACTTTCTCAATAATACGATTCTATGTTCATCGGCCAATCTTACATGAGGTACTCTCCAAACAACTTTATCCAATTGTAGTTGCCATTCCAGTTTATCTTCCGTAGTTGCAGGGTCTGCAAATATCAAGTCCTTTTTAGTTGAAGATCTGAGTAATACCAATTCTTGTTTGACATTCATTATTATTCGTTTGTAATCTTCAGCGAATCCCAAAAGCAATCGTAAAGGTACATGAAAATCAAAGTGGCCGTTGGAATCCGGTGTTATAGTGTCTTTATCAGGGGCAACCCATCCGGCGGTGACTATTGAATTCTTCTCATGCGGTGTTAATGATGTTAATCCTTTCAATGTCGTTGTTATACCAACCTTTTTTGTCGAATCAACTGTCACCCCTGATATCTCATATCTTATTTCATCAAAAAGATATGCCATCGGGTTATTTATAAAAGGAACTGTTAAAGCAGTTTTTCCATCCAATTTTAATACCCGTCCTTAAATGTACAAATAACTTTCACACGGTAATGTATAAATATCTTGTTGTTGAATGGGAATCCTTATTTCATCGTTATTGTTTAATTTTGATGAAGTGTAAGGGTTGTGCGTGTGATATTCCTTCTCCCATAGTGTTTCGTCTAATGTCGGTCCTTGAGATATATCCAGGATATCCATAGTTGTTAAGTTTCAATCCAATCTTCTGTAGAAAACGAATGTTGTCCGATGTTAACTCTTCCAATGTCGAGGAGCTACTGAGCTCCCGACTCTTCCGTTGCGGTTTAAATGATAATCCCATGTCGACTTTTATGTTGCCGCTCTGATGTGTATCCGTATAGTTATTGTTTCTCCTCTAAAGTCAACACTAACACCGTCTTGATCCAATATGTTCAGTACGATGTCTGAAATGAAACTGGTGTTTAACGGTAGGTATATAAAGTTTTGTGGCTTCTCAACAATTTTAAAACCGGGAGCCACTGTTGGATAAAATGTATGTAAAATATGCTGATTCACTCCTTCTCTATACGATCCGTGTATAATATTACACGTTACATCGATACTATTTACTTTTAATATTGTAACAGTTGTATTACCTGAATGAGTAGTTCCAGGAGTTAAGATTTTATCTTTTGTATCTGTAAATCCAAGTAAACTGCCAATGGAGTTTTTCAAGCTGACATCGATATAATATTTTGAAGTTATTTCTGCTTTTAAAGTATTATTGTTTCCTTTGACGGTGATATTTTCTTCTCCAAGTTGTTTCTGTAGTAATTGGTTTATATCATCGATTTCATAAGCTCCAGTAGGAAATGTAATTATTTTCAATTCTGAGTATTTTCCTGAAGCATCCATAGTTTCATAATAATGTAGTAAATTGTTTTTTCCTTCCGTAACATTGGGAATTGAGTTGTAGGTAGTCAAATCAAGTAATACCGCTTCCCATAATCTTTCCTTGGATAGACGCAATGCTGGGAACAGCGTACTTTTCAATGTGGATGAATTTCCACTCAATGACACTGTATACGATGACATCTTAAAGCTGACTGACACTCTTTGCTAGAAACTCCAAACATAAATGCCCACATATTTCAGTATTGTTAGGTTGTTCTCTTTTGTAATTGTAAAAAAATGTTTTTGGAGTTTCGAAAATAATGCTGCAGTTCTTTCGGCGGTGGTAGATTGCCAAAACTGTCAAAGTAGTAAACGGTTTGTCCGAGCTTTTTATAGCATACCCAATGAGTGCCTGGACCATAGGTGGAATCCAAATTTACTATTCCAGTTTCATTTTTCCATATTTTAATTGGTAATGCATCTTTCATAAAAACTCCTCGAAAGAATGGTATTTCAAACATTTTACATAATCATTTAACTGATGATTTGTTAAGGCTTTATTTGGAATTATCAATTGATTCTTCTTATTTAGTACACACGGTATGGTCTTAGGTATAAACCTGCTCCGTTTTTTTACCATTTGCCAAACAGAAGTCTTCTTTACACTTGCCTTACGAGTTCTACGACGTCCTTTTTTAATATTTCCACCTCTTTTAGAAGCGCTTCTCTTTGTAGGTCTTCCTCTGCAACGTCTTCCACCACCTAACTTTGCTTTCGTCTTCATGGCTGTAGTTACTGCCCAAGCTAATGCTTTTTCTGCAATACTTGCGTCACTTGATTTTACTCTTTGCCAAGCTTTTTCCGCTAGAATTTTATCCGCTATTGATCTATTCGTTGAATCTTTATACTTTGAATATGCTATATCGTGTTCTTTGCAAGCTTGATCTAATTTATTAATTCCAGGATCTCCTCTTGCTAAACGTTTTGCCAACTTAGTTCCAGGTCCACAATATTGATAACCTCCGGGAAGATGTAATTCATATGGTAAAGCGTCTATCGCTCGATTTACAACAGCACCAATTGGAATCCGTCTGAGCAGGGATAATGCAGCTGATGTTAAACCACGTTTTCTCTTGCCGCTGTCTTGACGACGACTGAGCGATACGGTCTTCATTATGCTGTTTTATGTAACCAACGTCTTCACTCTATGAAATACTTTATGATAATGAATCCTTTTTTGTATTCCATGCTTAAATATTCACAAGCTTTACCCGTATATATCGATGATTGTATCTTTAATCCATTTTTCTCTCTTAGCACCTTCGATTTTATCGTGATTTGATTTACCAATTATATGATTATGCATATCAACAACTGCATTACCTACAAGATTCATTACATACACTACATTAGTAGCATCTTTGTAATCTGTTGGATTATCAAGATTTGTGATACGTTTACCATTACATGTATACACAGATGGATCGTTATTAGAGGTTGCTATAACTTGATTAATAGTAGCAACATCATTCGGAGCTATTCCTGCTGATATGTTAGATATTCTTCTATTTTTTCCATCATGTAAGTTATTTATTTTATCTAAAACTATAGTTTGTTTCACAACAACACAACCATTATCATCTTTACCAGATTTTACATGGGTTAATCGTCTACCTCCACATATAAAGTTAACACCAGTAGCTGATAGTTGTGGCACTTGTGTTAAAATAACAGCATCATGTTCTTCCGTGCCTAAACTTATATTTGACAATCTTTTATTTTTTCCATCCCACTTGTCATTTTGTAGTTGTAGTAAGGTAAACTTTTCACTTCCTTGCATAAACTCATCACCTTTCTTTGACACCACCTGATTTTGTTTAACAAAAGCGGATGTTCCTTTCTTCAAGCTTTCATTCATTTGTCTCACGGTAGCAGCATCCGATGGAGTTGAACCATCTTTCGGATTGGACAACTCTTTTAAATGACAATCAATAACAGCACCATTATATAAAATACAATTATCTTTAATATATTTTATATTAACCCCATCACTTTCTTCTTTAGGATATCCAATATCGTTTATAGTATATTTATAAAAGGAAAATCCATCCTTTTTCTTTTCTGGTATTACAGAGTGCAAATAACGCTTATTAATTGTATCTGTATCATCGGTTGGATCTGCTACATTAGTTATTTTATAATTTAAAGCATTGTACATTTTTCCACTTTTAGTCTTTTGCAACAGTAAAGCGTATTCCATCGCAGATAGCAAATAGCCTTTATTAACAACATCTCCATTGTTGACTGGTTTTGCAACATTAATAATTCTGTGAGATTTTGCATCATACAGTTGGTTGTTGTCGAGTTTTAAACTTGTAGATGTTTCCTCCTTTACTGTTTTTAAATTTGTTGCATCTCTATCTTCTTCTGTATCTTTAACAAACTTTGAACGTTTATTATTTATGTTATAGTCACCTTCGGGTGTTTGCGGTAATCCACTTCTTTTTCTGTTTTCTCCAACTTGCACTCCTAACGCGGAGTATCGTCCGAATTTGTCGACGCTCATGTTAGAACTGACACATTATACGCCTGCAACTCTTATATAACCGAGGACAACTATACGATTATGCCACGATTCCTGAGTTCGTCAATCAGAGCTACCCATTCATTATTTAAACCTGTATGACCGGCTTCCATGGCTTCATGCAATAGTCTCATTCTATCAACCAATTTATTGATATCGTTGTAGTAAATCACATACGTATTGTATAGATTTTTCATCAATCCTTTGCCAGATGTTGAAGTATTTCCTTTACTCTTTTTACCATGTTGTTCAAGAAGTGATAAATCCATAAGTGATAAAGATTTTCTTTTCAGTGGTTGTCTCACCGCTGGTGCAGTACGTAATGTTGGCAATTTTCGTGGAGGAAACAACTTTTTTATAACGATGTTATATTTTGTTGCACGTGAACGATTAATCATTGAATCCTTTAAGTAGTTTCTTTTATGAGCGTTAGTATTTTGTAGAATCTCCTTAAAAACACTTAAATCTTTGGATGAATATCTTAGTGGTATGTTTTTAAAAATTAATTCATATAGTCCTTTTGTTCCTTTATATCTATGCTCACCAATAATGATGTAATCGTCTTGTGTTATTTCAAGCTTTGAATCGCCGATCTTTAATTCATTCCCATCAATTCTTGCTCCATATACGTGTGATCTACTCAAATTCGGGTTCGATTTCATGTCATGTAGCATTTTCATTATATATTTTCTTCCAAGAGGTCCATGTTGTAATATATCGCTACTCAATTGAGTTAAATTTGGAATAGATTGTTCAGCTTCAGGTATTGGCTGTTCTTCTTCCTTTTCAACAATTGGCTCTTCTTCTTTTGTTTCTTCTTGCTCACTAGCACTTGTATATGAATCATCATCTTCTTCTTTTTTAATGCCTGTACTTCTTGTTTAGAAACTGGTAGTAAAACATCTCCTTCATAACGAGGTTTACCGATAGTTTCTGATATCTGTTTTAAAGGTTCCGTAATAGGTTTAAAGTAGTCTCTATAAATTCTTCTCTTTCACTTAAACCCATCCTCAATGCACGATTCTTCATCCTAATAGAATCACTGAGTGATTTTATTTCTTTCAATAGTTTTTCTTGATTCACCATGCTTACACTGTGAAGTTCAACGTGTAACTAGATGTAGCATCGGTAGTTCAACGAATAAATACAAATTTATCCAACCCTACACGATATCTACCATTTTTAATATCTTCTTCCTTCATAATAACGAGAAAGCCATATTTCTCATTCCATGCTTTGCCACACATTTCTTTAAATTTCTCAAATGACATATCCGCATTTACATGATCATTGTATATATGCTTTAAATTTGTTTCATCTTGCTTAAAGATAATCAACATATTTGCATTATCTCTTATAAGTTGTTTTGGAATCTTACTGTATGTTTGACCAATATAAATGCTATCGATATTATGATGTCTTCCCATAGCGAAATAATTCCTTATAGTGTCGTGATTTTCACAAGACACATCGTCAAAAATAAAAATAGAAAATGGTTTTCCTTCATTTGGTTGCATAATTGTTTCACTGGCATTAAACTTGTAGAAATTCACTTCAGGTACACTTGCAAGTACTTTATCCAATAATTGATATTTTGGTTACTGCAATGATTTTGAATATATATATATATATATATTGTTAAAGCGCAATCCTTTAGGATTAGTTATAAGGTTAAAAACAACATTTGTTTTTCCACAATTTGAAGGACCAGTTATTAAACATCTTATCGTATTTGTTAGTAATTCACCTAGTTTACTATGATTTAACTTATCTTTGTCAACCGTCAATTCATCAATATTATTGATATTAAATCGATCTTTTTGTTGTACAATCTCCATCTTGTGTCAAGGTTAAACACGCAATGAGCTATTAAATTACTATACCAAGTCTTTTGAAGGAATCCAAGAGTCTTCACTTTTATCGAATCCTAACCACCGGACTTTAACCATATCCTTTTTCCTTTGTAAAACCTTCTCAACAAGATATACATCACCGACTGTTGATTTCAACAATTCATGTCCGTAGAATCCACCTTGAAGTAATTCACCCTTGTTATCCTTTAATAAGTAAGTTTCAGGTATAGTTGGTTGCACTTTATAAACTGTAAATACTTCATTAGTCCAATTTGGTAGATATCTTTTACTAAATACACCTTTATATTTGCTTATACGAACTTTATCGTTGACCTTAAACCTTTTTGGTTGCAACTTTTCCAATTTAGGTGTTGTATTATTTCTGATGCGTTTTAATACAACCTTAGCATTAGCACTGTTTACTTGGATAGGTTTCATTCCGATGGTACGATGATATTTGATGTTATACTCTTTTATAAGTTGTGTAATATGTCATACCACACGTATGATCCTCGTTTTGAAAATTGTTTGTACATCGCTCCTTTCAATGTTCTATTGAATCTTTCAATTATTGAAGCTTTAACTTCAGAATTTGTAGAATAATGATTTATTTGATATTTCTTCATCAAAGCTCCAAAGTCTTTACTAAAATATTCTTTTCCATCATCAGTCTGTAGATGTTTTATTTTGAATTTATTTCTTTGTATCGTTGTTTCCATAGCTTTCGTAACAATTTTATCAGTCTTATAATTCAATGGTAAAGCGTCAGCTATTTTAGTAAAACAGTCTATAATTGTTAAAATATATTTAAAACCTTTGTTTAATTTACTGTGCGGTATCATTTCAATGAGATCAGCTTGATAAAGATCATTCATTCCCTTAATAATTGTACTTCTTCTTGGAAATCTTCTTCTTGCTGGTTTATGTAGTTCATTTACAATCTTGTCCTTCTTACCTTCCATCTTCAGGTGTTGCTTGCACACCACTTGTAAAAATACTGATCCGTAGAATAGTTCATTCTCTTTTATATAGTTTTGAATATAGGTCAAGACCATTTCATATTAGTGTAAAAAGAAAGAATATAGCATTGGGCTCGCCATATCCTCTTTTCTTTACAGAAAGGAAAAAGGAAGAAGGTAGAGGACGAAGAATAGGTTTACTGGTCGATAGGGTTTAGAGAGTAATGTCCAAATGGCAGATTTCTTATGTTGTCTTCAAGGATGTATCTTTTGTCATCCTTGTAGCTCAATGCCGATTTGGTTTGCTTCACACTGAAAAGACGATGGTTGAAGCTTCTTATGGTGTTAAATGTTGCAGTTGTTTCAACATTTTCAAACAAACATCTTTTATAATGTTCAAACTGTACGTTCTTCTTCAGGAAAGAGGTTTTTATTCCTTTGGCTTTCTTCATAACTTGATGTTCGTTCCTTTCGTTTATGTACAGTTGAAACGAATACAGTTTGGACATCAATGCTACAATTTCCATCATTGGCACACCATTTGTTTCATCTTTAAATTTTCCCAATACTTTCTTCTTTTCTGTCGTAGTCGTAATTTGGATGCTCCTTAGGATAATCGGAAAAGTCGAAATCATCTTTATATATAAAGGTGCGTAGATCTTCGTACATGTCATTTGTTTTAATCCAGTAAATGAGTGCATCCGTATCCATATATGCAATACCAATGTTCTCTCTTCCATAATAGTTAACCATCTTCTTATAATGAAACTCGTACATGTGTGTTTTAGAAATATCCAAGATTGACATTCCAAGATACAAAGGACGATCCATTGTAACTGACTTCTTGTTCATGGAAATAAGAACTAGATTTTCATTAATAATTACAGATGAACCAAAGTTTGGTTGTTGCACTAATTTCTGTAATTTTACTGGATCAGTTACCAATTTGATATCCTTATGTTTCCTTTTGTTTTCCAAAGTCTTGCCAAATATTGCGTTGTTCATTAGTTTGAAAAAGTCTTTTTGAAAACTTGATGTAGCGGCAGCTCTTCTTCTTGTGTTGTTGTCAATGTACGGTTTTAACCAACAAGATTGAGAGAATTGTAGTACTCGATTAATTTTTGTAATTCTCAATCCCAAGTCTAAGGCGGTTGTATCATCCAGTAGTGTCCAACATACCGAAACTTGTCGGTTAAAGTCATCATTAATTTCGGCCATCTTCCAGTTAGAGAAATTTCGGTCTTCGGAAGCAGTGGTAAATCATAATGTTGATCGTGAAGATGTTCGGGATAGTCAAAATCGACGTCAAAAATATAACCTGTTTCACCATGCTTCGGTATATCCGTTATGTTTTCAATTGATTCAGGATCTATCCATTTGAAATTATCATATGGAAGGGGATTCGACATTGCCCATCCGTATAAGTTATTTACATCGAAATAACCCAGGAATGTTGTTGGTTTTGATGCATCATAATCGGGCAAATACTTGTTGTTTGCCCTGACATGTCGTGTTACACTTTGCGTCAATCCTCCTCGAACTCCTGACTCTAACATCAAAACCATATCTATATCTGTAAGAAGTTGTATTTTACAATTTGTCTCTTTCAACATGGCTTGCCACGCTAGTCCAGGCGAAGTGTACGAATGAAGAGGGTCCAATCCATATGCTGCAAAACACGTATTTCTAAATTCTTGCATCACATCACATAATAAAGTCACATCTAGTTTAACATAAAAATCTGAATATTCTCCCAATGTTCTAAATCCTAATTCGTTCCATACTTCGCATGCGTGATCATAATCATCTTGAGATATATCCATGTCGTACAGTTTACTTTTAAATTCTTCTTTTTTAGGTAATGATGTTTCATTAAATCTTTCTAAACTGTCTATGTGATCATATGGAAAAACACCTTTTCGAAGTACCAGATCCAGTTTGTCGTTGTTTACAATCTTCTTCGTTTCGATTAAATCTTGTTTCCTTAGGTTTTCAGAAAGTTTGGACAAACTCAACGGCATAAATCGGTAGGAGTCCAAGAATCTTAATTTGAGGTTTCCAACTTCTTTGGAAAAACTTATGAACTTTTCTGAAGTTTCAGCTAACACATCGATTTTTACCGTCGTCTCTTCCTAATTCGGGTATTATAAAATGAGCGTCGTACCCACTGAGGTTATGCAGAACCACAGGAATAAATAATGGTAAACAATAGCTCAAGTTGCATTTATTACAAGCAGCACCCCTGTAATAACCTGTGAGGTGGTCGTGATCTTTAACTTTATAATTCTCAATAGTAAAATCATTTTTGCATAAGAAACAGCGAGTCGCATTTTCATGTTGAATTTCTTCTTCTTCGTCCATCGGTTTCATTGGTACAATATTTGTATATAATCTTTGTGCATTTAAAGCTATTGAATAAAGGTGATCAAGAAATATTTTTTCCGCATTTTCACCACGATATACTAGAGGTTCTGAAGTTAATCCATATCTGTTTAAATGTTCTTCTGATAATGTTGATTTGACCATTAAACAAAAACTGTTTGGTTTGTGCATTTGGTACTTTACACTTTTTCTTGCTTCGCAATTTTCTTCTTCAACTGGAACAAGTGTTGATTCAAAATCCGCATACACAACTAAAGGGATACGGTATTGATGATGAACTTTTTCAAATGAAACGAATGCTCTGTTTTCCGCAGGTAAATTAATCTTTGCTTCATAATTATTGTTACATAATCTTTTGTGCTCTTGTAACCATTCTCTTCCTCGTCTTCCTTCTCGTTGAAAATTAAAACATCTCTTGCAAATCAACTTTTTGTTTCTATTTTTTGAAAGTTGCTTGTTAACAAGAGAGTCGAATTTCTTTATGTATACATAATGAGACACATCTCCTCGCGTTAATAGTAGTAAAACCGTATGATCTGGTAGTTCTTCTTTTGCAATACGTAAAGGATACACTTTGTTTGAACTATCTAATGCAAAAACATTGATAGACGTACCGGGATTTTTCTTCTCAAATTTTGATATATTTTCTAGTGATACATCATAAGTAATTCCTTGAAAATTGTACTTATTTCTTTGATTTTCATATTCCTGGTCAGGTCTATACGCATTATTTGGTACAAATTTAGCTGTCATTGCATAACGAAAACATTCATTGTCTGCATTTCTAACATTAATACAAGATTTTGTATCTTCAATTCTTTTAGGCAAAGGAATGTAACTAGATCCCCTTAGTCCATATCCATGTTTTTGAACTCTTATATCTAATCCTTCAATACTTGAAAGACTCCATCCGGATCCTCTTACTTCGTGTTCCTGAATTTTGGTTAATATTTCTTCTATACAGTTCTCTACTATTGAATCAATGTTTGAACTTTCCATGATGGTTCGGTTTTTTGTTATGAATCCTCTTGGTGATAATTCTTCTTGTACATTTATAAACATAGCTTCTAGTAGTAAACTAAATTTAAGAAAGTTCAATCTTTTCAATTCTTCTTTTAAAGTTTTACTTACGATTGGTTTTGCTTCTCTAATAAATTTTTCTAAGTTCAAGTTTTCATGTTGAATCTTATGATGCATTACTACCTTACCGGGTAAAGCAAATACTTGTTGATTCGGTAAAGTAGTTGAATATGTTGCTGTTATTTATTCTTGTTCTTCTTGTTCTTCTTGTTTTTTTCTGCGTTGTTGTGAATTAGTTCTTTATGACAGTCTAATAAAATTTCATCGTGAAACGATTCCGAACGTTTATCGCAATGATACATGTTGAGATGTTTACTCTTCGAAATTTCGTCGAGAAATGAAATAGGCTCTCACGCCCCCGCTTTTATAACGGTTCCCCCACCACTATTTCATCATATTCTTCTTCACTATCCCAGGAAATCAAACGTTTTCAACAAAATATTAACCTTCTACAAAATTGATTGTCCGTTCATATTTTTTAATACCAGTTTGAATTTTCAATATTTTCCTTGTTTAACTATTATTTCTTTATATAACATTATTCAAACTTTCTACTTCGAGCGTTTTGCTACCATCATCTCTTTATTCCATTTTAACAATCTGTATTTTGACAAGTTCATTTGTCGCGCCGACTCACTATAAATCCAGCTTTCGTAGAGTACACATCTCTACGACTAAATTACAACATTTATTTCAATATGAATTTTCCTTATACAAATACTATTTCAATAACTTCACAGCAAAACAAAATTCTAACCTCATAAACTTGGTAGGGAGAATTACATTAATTTGATACCGTTACACTAGCTCCATTCTCAAAAAGATATAAATAATATGGTCCTGGATACTGTTCTTTTTCACGTCCTGCATGTTCCTTAATAAAGTCGAAAGCCAATCTTTTTGAATATTCATTATGATACACTTCTCTTACATAAACAAAATTTTTTTCTTCCAGAAATTTCGCTTGAACTAATGGTATTTTGCTTACATCATCCTTGTCCATCAGAGGTAGCTTGTAGGTGAAAGTATTTGGCGGAATTTTTTAGTGGTTTATCAAGTAGAGAACAAAATTTTCTATAGAATTTCTGCTCAGTGTCTGTAATACTATTAAAAGACAAAGTGGTAAGCATCTTGATGGCACAAGGTGCAAGTACAGACTGGAAACCTGGAGGTTCATAGCCCGCCTTTTACGAGTTTTAAAAATGGGGAGGGGGAAGGAATAAGGATTGGGAAGGGATATGGTGTAGGGTGGGGGAAGAGTAATTTGGTTATTCAACCACTTGCGCTGTAAAATAGCCGCCAACATCCACACCTTGTTCGTAGCACTCCTTCATTGTTTGCGCCCACTGCCGCATGCGGTCTCTATCATTTGGTGTTACAAGAAAAGAATTACAATCATCATACAATATAAAGGAGCCGATTCGTACGTAAGATCCTGAATCCAACCATTTTCAGACATGAATTTTTGACATGAATTATGAGCTTCAGACATGAATTTTTCTATTGTATCGAATGGAAATTGTGGATCAATTGCTATAACTTTCAGTTCTTCACTAATTTCAACGCTATAATCATCATCTCCATCATCATCATCATCTTCACTGTCACTGTCGTTATTTAAAGTGTCTTCAGGTTGTTCAAAAACATCAGAAATTTCGGAAGAATTGAAATTTTCATTTGACGAGGAGACATTTTTAAAAGCAAGTAATATTGTAAACAGCAGAGACGAAACAACAAGAGTGGCGTGTAGAAGCGGAATGAGGAGTGAACAACGCTCGCTCCGCTTTTATAACGGTATGCTAATGAGAGGGATAACAGCTGGCCGTGACCGATTATTGACCCGGGAGGTGGGGGAAAAGGAAGGAGAGGGGATATTTATTTAAAATAATTCGCATAACTTTTGACTAAAATAAGATAACCAAATTCTTCTTTTACTAAAATGTTCGTCTTACATAGACCTTTTCAATAATGTTTCGCTTGTCGTAATCGATCAAACCATTATCGAGTTATAGCCATTCAAATTTTTTTTGGGGGGGGGGTTGGTCATTGACCCTTCCGAAAGTGGGTCAAGGTCATTCAAGACTTATAAAGATCCAAGGTGATGGGAACAGTCGTAACTGTTCCCACCACCATGTTTGCCTAACGGTTCCCACTCCCAACCCACAAGTTACGTTCTGCGAAGGGACATCGACGCAATTTTTTTTGGTCCGTCCGCATTTAAGCGTAACGTCCCGGCCCGCATTTAAGCGTAACCACTAATTACAAGGGAAACTGGAACAGCTAATGCAGAAACGCAACTCTAACACCCACCCAAGCTAATCCCACCCATCATATTCCTAAACAAAATGCAAAAAACCTAGTCCGCTACCTACAATTTGCGGATGTCCCACCCCTTATAAGTGAAGTTCAACTGAACTTCTGAATTTACAGTTAATCTACCCCCTATCATCTAGCTGAAAGGCAAAACAACAACATTAATTAATAATACCAACACTTAAAACTAACAACACATCATTATTAAAAATCAAATAATTCAACACAACCAAATACCATCATTATTCTTAAAATTAATACACCTTAACGCTAAACACAACTTATAACTAACATCGCAATGCACAAATTAATTCTTAAATTAAGTGCAACTTACAACTAATATTTACACACACACACACACACACACACACACACACACACACACACACACACACACACACACACACATACCATATTGCATTAAAGAACGCAACGTAGTATAAGAAGTTCAAATATATATAGGCCTACTATATATTTTAAACCTCTTACCGAATCTCTTACCACATTCGCAGTAGCGCTAAAGTGAGTAGTACAGGACTAGGCGCAGTAGCGTGAAGTTGGCTCACTCCAGTACAAGTCATAGCAGCATAAAAATGAAACGAAGGAGTGGGAGCGGCGCATGCGCAGTGACGTAAAACCAAGGTTTGAGGTTAGAATTTTCCATGGTGGCTGCCATGTTTAATTCTGTTTCATTCAAACAATAGTAATTCCTGGTTGGCATGGGATGTGAAGTGTGGTAATTTCATGGGGTTAGCAACCGGTCGTGCCCGGCCATTGACCAGTCATCGACCCGGCGGGGTTCCGCTTGAGTGAACAGCGCGGGGGATTTAATCTCCATTTTTTATGGGGGGGGGGGTTCCGCTTGATTGAACCCGGGAGGGATTTAATCTCCATTTTTTATGGGGGGGTTCCGCTTGATTGGACACGGGGGGGGGAGGTTCCACTTGGGCGCTCATGCGGAACTGATCTTCCCACGTGATAGCCGTTATAAAAGGAGATTGTTCATCGCGCCGCGACCATTAATTAACTCGCATTTGTGTTGTTCGCATCCTTCCTACTCATTATATATACGTTTCACCAACTTCATTATACAAGTCTAATTGCTACTAACCTAAAATTTCATTTACATTAGCACATGTCGTCCTGTTTGAATCACCTTCTCGTGCTCGACGTTATATCTCATTCATCTGTCTTGTTCTGACTTCTACACATCTGATATACTTCTTGTGATGGATACGCAATGTTTGAAATTGAAACTTTTGCGGTTACGACATATATTACGAAGTAATTCCAAACCTCCTGTTTCAAAGATTAAAACTAATTTAACAAAAGTAAGGAAGAAATTAAGTTTAACCCGTTATACTCTGCTAGAACTTCGCAAGTTAGCGTTGACGATAGTGTTATTCACAACATTTTGCGTTCAATGTTACGTTTCCACAACTTCGAACTTGTTACACCTATCGACTGTGTTCAGCAGTTTTTCATATTTTACCCCCACCCTTCTTTATATAAGCGCGCTCACGACAATTCCTGTTTCATTCTCCTGTACACTCTTCAGCTAACATGAACTAACTTTTAATTTATGCGAGGTTTTAATTCAACCCCGGTTAATTTATGCGCAAATTTAGTTCAACTCCCAGTTGTTGAATTTTAGTTTTGAACTAACTAATAATTTATGCGAAGTTTTAATTCAACCCTGGTTAATTTATGCGCAAATTTAGTTCAACTCCCAATTGTTGAATTTCAGTTTTGAACTAACTTTTAATTTATGCGCTAATTTAGTTCAACCCCCCGGTTGTTGAATTTCAGTTTTACACTAACTTCTAGTTTCGTTCAACTATTAGAGTTTTTATTAACACCGTCGAATTTCACTTGTTGAACTAACTTCTATTTTATGCGCATTCTTGGCTCAACCGACCGCCGACGCTCTCGCCATCTCCACCCCGACATCTATTGTCCCCACTTCTGGCCCACCGGAAGCTGCGTGCCGTGGCATGTGGCTTCCGGTGACGTCACTTCCGGGCCAGGAGTAACCAAAACACACTACTAGAGTTATCTAACTATTACGTGAATAATGAAACATAAACACGTTGTCATGACAAAAACTTATAATAAGTAACATAACATGTAATAAGAAGCGTTAATAATAGGCTTCTTATTGCCTTTTATAAAATAAGAACTAATTAGGGTTTGACAGTTTCGCTTTTGCTCGCGTGTGGTTGCGTGTTGCATTCGTCACGTACGATCCGTTGCAGGGGTGGACCTTGTTACCTCAGCATCGTCTCAGGAGAGCCAATTTTGATTTGCCATATTACATCATTGTATGTAATATAGCAATGATATAATATAATGATATATTAATATGCTATTGCATGTTGTAATTTAAATTTACTATATATTTTTAGTTACTATCTATTTATTTTCCAACGGGTATTTGCAACGCTTTAACTGATTTCTTAGTTCTTAAATGTAATTGATTTGTAAAATAAATAGTATTTTCCACGTAACAATAATAAGGTAACAACGCGGTAATAACCTTCTCAAAGTGAGATTTTACAAGGCTCCGGTCTACGCCAGCCAAAACAACAATGCCGTTGTAGTCGCTATGTGGTCGCGTTGTGATCGCAATGTGTTCGCGATGTGGTCGCGATGTGGTCGGGTTGGTCGCGATGTGGTCGCGTTGAGGTCGCGTTGTGGTCGCGATGTGGTCGCGTTGTGGTCGCGTTGTGGTCGCGATGTGGTCGCGTTGTGGTCGCGATGTGGTTGCGTTGTGGTCGCGTTGTGGTCGCTATGTGGTCGCGTTGTGGTCGCGTTGTGGTCGCGATGTGGTCGCGTTGAGGTCGCGATGTGGTCGCGTTGTGGTCGCGATGTGGTCGCGTTGTGGTTGCGTTGTAGTCGCGATGGGTTTGCGTTGTGTTAGCGATGTGGTCGCGTTATAGTCGCGTACGGTCTCGTTGCTATTGTGTTGCAGTCGTGTTGCGGTCGCGTTGTGGTCACGTTGTGGTTGCGTTGTGTTCGCGTTGTGGTCCCGTTGTGGTCGTGTTGTGGTCGCGATGTGTTTGCGTTGTGGTCGAGATGTGTTGGCGTTATTTTCGCGTTGTAGTCGTGTTGTCTTCATGTTGTGGTCGCGTTGCGGTCGCGTGCGGTCACGTTGCGGTCGCATTGAGGTCGCGTTGTTGTCACGTTGTGATCGCATTGTGTTCCCGATGTGGTCGCGTTGTGGTCACGTTGTCGTTGCGTTGTGTTCGCGTTGTGGTCCCGTTGTGCTCGTGTTGTGGTCGCGTTTTGATCGCATTGTGTTCGCGATGTGGTCGCGTTGTGGTCGCATTGTGGTTGCGTTGTGGTCGCGATGTGTTCGCGTTGTGGTCACGATGTGTTAGCGTTGTGGTCGCGATGGGTTCGCGTTGTTTTCGCGTTGTGGTCGTGTTGTCTTCGTGTTGTGGTCGCGTTGCGGTCGCGTTGCGGTCGCATTGCGGTCGCGTTGCGGTCACGTTGCGGTCGCGTTGTGGTCACGTTGACCACAACCAAAATATATGTTAAAATAACTAAATGAAAAATGGAAATGTGTTGTTTGGTTGAACAGTGGACTGTATATTACTGTAATGTTTACAAAGTATCAACAATAATAATCATGTGATTAAAATTAAATCAATAATTAAAATGTGATTACAAACAAAATTAAAAATGTTAAATAGAGAAGGACCGTAGCGGGTTGACAACAAATTTTAATTATAAAAGTACTTAAAGAGAGAAATCATTAAAAATGAAAAATCTTTTTAATACTAAATCAAATCAAATAAAAAATCTCTTTATTGAAGAAATAACATATAATAATTAAAAGAGTTCCACGTGGGTCAGAGACCTGTGCGTGGAACGGTTCTTATCGTACGAAATTAACAGTTTATAAAAAGAGAATAAAAATACCTGTAGAATACTGGATCAGCTTTAAATACATATTTTAGCAAAATGTGACATGAAAAAGGTAAAGTAATTATGAATTAAACAGAAGAAAAAAAATATTAACAGAAAAAAAGAAGAAAGAAAGACGACGATGAAGGGATCCTTTTGTTAGTCAGTAACCTGTAGTAGTGAATCACAGTGATAATTAATTAAGTAAGTTTTGTTTGAATAAGTCATCTGTAAATATATTCAGAGGATATGAGAGCATCTGCCCCAGCTGGACCGATCCCCAACAACCAAGCAGAAATGATTCTTTTGTACGCAGCCTGTGAGCCTGCAGGTCCCTTATCTCTTGCGGAATGTTTCTATATAAAAAGTTCGCAATGTAAAAAAAAAATTGTAAGGTTGATAGATTTAAAAACTCTTGGAACCTGCAGACCAACATGAACTGCATTTCTAGTTCTGTAGGGATGAGTCAAAGGAGCAACTACCAGGGCGCTGTAAGTGTAGGAGAAGACCAGCAAAGCTTTATTAAATAATTGTCTCACTGAAAATAACTCGGCCTCTCTAAAAAGAGCTTCTGTCGGATACTGCTTTGGCTTTTTTAGACACACTTTTACTAACAATTTTTGAACTGCATAAAGGGAATCAAGAACACTTTTATTTGCCCCACCCCATACAATAATACCATACTGTAAAACTGACTGAACGTAAGAATAATAAACTACTTTAATTTCATTCAAAGTCAAAATTTGATTAAGTTGAAAGAATACATAAATCAATTTTCTAAGTTTAGTTTTTAACTGAGCAACGTGTTTATCCCACCTTAACCCAGAGTCCATAACTACTCCCAAATACTTATACTGGTCAACTCTATCTACAACCTGGCACCCACACCCCCCACTCGTACAATCCCCACAAGTATGAAGTACAAGTGAGAGTTCAGCGGGTGGCTCACTCACCGGACGCAGCGCGATTGGCATACACTTAGTTTTGGAAATATTCATAGATAATATATTTTGATCAAACCATCTCTTTACTAAATACATACATATCATGAATCGCATTACGAAATACCTCTTCCCATGAAGGCCCTTTGAATACTATTGCCGTATCATCAGCAAAAAGAAAGAAATTTCCTGTGATTGCGAGCTTGGTCAAGTTATTTATATATATTAAAAACAATAGAGGACCAAGCGTACTGCCTTGAACGACCCCATAATCTATATGAATCGAATCACCATTTATTTTATAAATTGAAACTACTTGCTTTTGAACACTAAAATAACTAACAAACCAATCAAGAGCAACTGCCTATATTATCTAATTTTGAAATGAGTTGATTTCTGTCGATAGAAT
The DNA here is from genome assembly GCA_030545055.2 of Neoaliturus tenellus. NCBI lineage: Eukaryota > Metazoa > Arthropoda > Insecta > Hemiptera > Cicadellidae > Neoaliturus > Neoaliturus tenellus. The sequence continues at coordinate 251,360,225 of CM061532.1, forward strand.
TAAATGCTTTGGCAAGGTCTATAAAAATTAAAAAGGACTTTTTCATTTTTATTTAAAGAATTGATTATAAGTTTATTTCATGAAAAAAGTGCATCCGACGTATTTTTTCTCTTACGAAAACCAAACTGTTCCTCCGATAAAATAACGTGATTTTCTAAGTAGGATTGAAGTTGCAACTTGACACATTTCTCAATAATTTTAGAAAAAACTAAAATGTGGTCGCGTTGTGGTTGCGTTGTGGTCGCGATGTGTTCGCGTTGTGGACACGATGTGTTCGCGTTGTTTTCGCGTTGTGGTTGTCTTCGTGTTGTGGTCGCGTTGCGGTCGCGTTGCGGTCGCGTTGCGGTCGCGTTGCGGTCGCGTTGCGGTCGCGATGTGGTTGCGTTGTTTCGTGTTGTGGTCACGATGTGTTCGTGTTGTGGACACGATGTGTTCGCGTTGTTTTCGCGTTGTGGTTGTCTTCGTGTTGTGGTCGCGTTGCGTTGCGGTCGCATTGCGGTCGCATTGCGGTCACGTTGTGGTTGCGTTGTGTTCGCGTTGTGGTCCCGTTGTGTTCGCGATATGGTCACGTTGTGGTCGCGTTGTGGTCAAGGTGCGGTAGCGTTGTGGTTGCAATGTGGTCGCGTTGTGGTTGCGTTGTGGTCGCGTTGTGGTCGCGTTGTGGTTGCGTTGTGGTCGTGTTGTGGTTGCGTTGTGGTCGCGATGTGTTCGCGTTGTGGTCGCGATGTGTTCGTGTTGTGGTCACGATGTGTTCGCGTTGTTTTCGCATTGTGGTTGTCTTCGTGTTGTGGTCGCATTGCGGTCGCGTTGCGGTCGCATTGCGGTCACGTTGTGGTCGCGTTGTGGTCAATTTGCGGTCACAGTGTGGTCACGTTGCGGTGTTCGCGGTGTGGTCGCGATGTGGTTGAGTTGTGGTCGCATTGTGGTTGCGTTGTGGTCGCGATGTGGTCGCGTAGTGGTCGCGTTATAGTCGCGTACGGTCTCGTTGTCGTTGCGTTGTGTTCGCGATGTGGTCGCGTTGTGGTTGCGTTGTGGTCGCGATGTGTTTGCGTTGTGGTCACGATGTGGTCGCGTTGTGGTTGCGTTGTAATCGCGATATGTTTGCGTTGTGCTAGCGATGTGTTCGCGTTGTTTTCGCTATGTGGTCGCGTTGTGATCGCAATGTGTTCGCGATGTGGTCGCGATGTGGTTGCGTTGTGGTCGCGTTGTGGACACGATGTGTTCGCGTTGTTTTCGCGTTGTGGTTGTCTTCGTGTTGTGGTCGCGTTGCGTTCGCATTGCGGTCACGTTGTGGTCGCGTTGTGGTCACGTTGCGGTCACGGTGTGGTCACGTTGCGGTGTTCGCGTTGTGGTCGCGATGTGTTCGTGTTGTGGTCACGATGTGTTCGCGTTGTTGTTGTCTTCGTGTTGAGGTCGCATTGCGGTCGTGTTGTGGTCACGTTGTGGTTGCGTTGTGTTCGCGTTGTGGTCGAGATGTGGTGGCGTTGTGGTCGCATTGTGGTCGCGTTGTGGTCCCGATGTGTTCGTGTTGTAGTCACGATGTTTTCGCGTCGTGGTCACGATGTGTTCGCGTTGTTTTCGCGTTGTGGTTGTCTTCGTGTTGCGGTCGTGTTGCGGTCGCATTGCGGTCGCATTGCGGTCGCATTGCGGTCACATTGTGGTCACGTTGTGGTCACGTTGCGGTCACGTTGCGGTATTCACTGTGTGGTCGCGATGTAGTTGCGTTGTGGTCGCATTGTGGTTGCGTTGTGGTCGCGATGTGGTCGCGTTGTGGTGGCGTAATAGTCGCGTACGGTCTCGTTGCTATTGTGTTGCAGTCGTGTTGCGGTCGTGTTGTGGTCGCGATGTGGTCGCATTGTGTTCGCGTTATAGTCGCGTACGGTCTCGTTGCTATTGTGTTCCATTTTTCATTTAGTTATTTTAACATATATTTTGGTTGTGGTCAACGTGACCACAACGCGACCGCAACGTGACCGCAACGCGACCGCAATGCGACCGCAACGCGACCGCAACGCGACCACAACACGAAGACAACACGACCACAACGCGAAAACAACGCGAACCCATCGCGACCACAACGCTAACACATCGTGACCACAACGCGAACACATCGCGACCACAACGCAACCACAATGCGACCACAACGCGACCACATCGCGAACACAATGCGATCAAAACGCGACCACAACACGAGCACAACGGGACCACAACGCGAACACAACGCAACGACAACGTGACCACAACGCGACCACATCGGGAACACAATGCGATCACAACGTGACAACAACGCGACCTCAATGCGACCGCAACGTGACCGCACGCGACCGCAACGCGACCACAACATGAAGACAACACGACTACAACGCGAAAATAACGCCAACACATCTCGACCACAACGCAAACACATCGCGACCACAACACGACCACAACGGGACCACAACGCGAACACAACGCAACCACAACGTGACCACAACGCGACCGCAACACGACTGCAACACAATAGCAACGAGACCGTACGCGACTATAACGCGACCACATCGCTAACACAACGCAAACCCATCGCGACTACAACGCAACCACAACGCGACCACATCGCGACCACAACGCGACCACATCGCGACCTCAACGCGACCACATCGCGACCACAACGCGACCACAACGCGACCACATAGCGACCACAACGCGACCACAACGCAACCACATCGCGACCACAACGCGACCACATCGCGACCACAACGCGACCACAACGCGACCACATCGCGACCACAACGCGACCTCAACGCGACCACATCGCGACCAACCCGACCACATCGCGACCACATCGCGAACACATTGCGATCACAACGCGACCACATAGCGACTACAACGGCATTGTTGTTTTGGCTGGCGTAGACCGGAGCCTTGTAAAATCTCACTTTGAGAAGGTTATTACCGCGTTGTTACCTTATTATTGTTACGTGGAAAATACTATTTATTTTACAAATCAATTACATTTAAGAACTAAGAAATCAGTTAAAGCGTTGCAAATACCCGTTGGAAAATAAATAGATAGTAACTAAAAATATATAGTAAATTTAAATTACAACATGCAATAGCATATTAATATATCATTATATTATATCATTGCTATATTACATACAATGATGTAATATGGCAAATCAAAATTGGCTCTCCTGAGACGATGCTGAGGTAACAAGGTCCACCCCTGCAACGGATCGTACGTGACGAATGCAACACGCAACCACACGCGAGCAAAAGCGAAACTGTCAAACCCTAATTAGTTCTTATTTTATAAAAGGCAATAAGAAGCCTATTATTAACGCTTCTTATTACATGTTATGTTACTTATTATAAGTTTTTGTCATGACAACGTGTTTATGTTTCATTATTCACGTAATAGTTAGATAACTCTAGTAGTGTGTTTTGGTTACTCTTCAAGCGCAGTCTCTTCGTCGGTCTCTCATTGGAAGCAGCCGTAGAAATAGTAGAAGGAGAAGGTGAAGTAGTGGCAGCAGCAGAAGTAACGGGCAGCGACATAGTTCCAATGCAGCAACGTTAGCGGCTGAAATCAGAATGAAACAGCGTGTTAGCCAGTCCCGCTTATATATAATCCTAAAAGTGAAAGTGGGGCGGGGGCGGGGGGGGGGGGGTTAATTGCCTTGGGGGGGGGGTCATTAACTTAATTGAGGTCAAGGTCACCAAAAAATGATAATAAACCAAAGTGATGGGGACGGCCTAAGCCATCCCCACCACTCTGTTTGCCTAACACTTCCCCAAATCCCAACCCACTACAGTTACGCCTTGCAAGGGATCCCAATTTTTTGCCCGCACGCACATGGCGATCCAGTTTGGTGGGCTGTGATACGGGCGGCCGGCCTCGGGCCTGGGCACTGGACCTGACCATTCCAATTTTGCAATGGGGACTCTGGAACAGCTAATGCAAGACGCTACTCTAACCTCCCACCCTTAATCTAGACCCGCCCAAATATAATTATTTCCTAATAAAAAATTTCAAATTTAAAAGCATTCAAAAATATGCGCTACCTACGGCACAACGCGCATGTCCCACCCATATTTAATGAAGTTCAACAGAACTTCTATAATTTAAATTTAAATTTAATCTACCCTCCTAACAGCTAGCTGTGAAAGGTTATTAGTACATACACGCAAATACACAATAGTTACATCAACACTCAACATTAAATGCATAAAACACATTTTTAAACATTAGCAATAATATTATACACCTTAATGCTAACATCGCAATGCGCAAATTAACCTTTAAAATAATGCAACTTAAAACTAAAAAATAAATAACATTTTACACACACACAGTCACACACCAAAAAAAAATATTAATATTAAAACCCTAACAGCAAGAGTAACTCAAATATATATCGGCCGCCTATATATTTGAGTTACCCTCTGAGTTCATCCTGATCCTCCGCGTCCGGAGTTCAGTACGAACTGATTCTAAAATTCTCGACGGAATAAACGTAAACTTCCAAAATGGTGGGGGAACTTGTAGGGGTTTGAGGGGGTTACAACTTTCAACGTACAACTTCGATAGAAGGTTTTCAAGCAAAACTGTTTCATACACGTAGCGGCGGTTATTACAAGTAGGTCGTCTATAATGTAAGTGTTGTGTAGCGGCTTTCAATAATGTTGGCCAACATCTAATTAGGTTCTCCACTTAATCCAGCCACGATTTTCCTTATAGCATTACACCATAGTTCATAACCGCTATTATTTTAATAACAGTAGAAAGTTATATGTTCCCTTTCGCCGCTTAACTACAGTTATTATCTATTGCCAACAGCAGACCTAAATTGCCATTACTCTATCAGTTTAATTTATCTTAAATATATGTTGTATTATCCTAACCACAGTAGTTACCGTTTGGTAACACCAAATTAATATTACACAAACTTAACTACTATTACCATTTCAACATAAAGTAAGAGTGAAGGGGGGGGGGTTAATTACCTATTGGGGGGGGGGGGGGGTTCAATTTCAAAATAATTACCACCTGCTGTTATAAATACCGTTACACAGGCAGCTGCGCCTCTTTCCACTCGCGGGACCCGCAGCTAACACAACACCTTGGTAAGTTGCTACCTTCTAATAATATTATATATGCTTTTTTAACTTTTCCCAATTAGGTCTGCTTGTTTTTAACACTCCATGTATCACTTAGTTTTTAACTATTTCTTTTTATTTACTACATACACATATTACTCTCCCATTACTATTTTTTTTATTTTTTATTACTTCACGAATTAACCTTGCATCAACATTATTTTTTTATTTGCTTTATTGTTACTTAATATTTATATTTACCTACTGCTAATTATTCATTTTTACATCTGTATTTTTTTATTTAACTCTTAATTATATTTACACCTTTCAAACACTTATAGTATTACATTACTATTAATCTTATCCATGGTGTTAACTTACCGTTTTACACATTATTAACACTTATAATTATTGCTAAACTATAATATTTGTACAATTACTAGCTCTTACCTCATCAACTTATTAACAGGCTATTGTTTACACTTGTACAACTCATAGCCAATTCATACAAAATAACAAATTCCTTTTTTCAACTTAATATTTTTAACAAAGTAATTTTTAAAATGTTCGCCTCTCCCATTAATACAAACTAAATTTGTTAAGTTGCATTATAAAAGCCCGCAGCTGATATGTTTGCTTAGAATCTAACAAGCCGCCATATAGTGAACATGTATAAAAGATTGGATTCATTCTTTGCTAAACATACAGAACTTTGGCCACTATTATATGGATTGCATAGAAAAATTGAAGAAACAATTTTGAAAGATATGGGTGTAGGGGTTAAAGTGCTTGTATATCGTCGAGGTGATTATAAATTATTGTGTTCAACCACGGTTAGAATTGAAAATTTGAATAATTTATTTCCCTGGATGGTGCAGTTACGTGATTTTGTAGAAGAAATGGAGTTTGAGTTGCAAGTAGCAGCAATGCATTATAAGCTTGATAAAGAAGAGTAATAGTATTATGTTACAGATGTTTAACTATATGAAATATTGTGGGGGAAAATAGAATATATTAGAGTAGAGAATATATAAGACAGCAACTTCATACTCAGTATCATTTTGCCATAAGATATTACTTCGGTGTGAACAGAAAAGTTAATAATGGTTTTTAAGGATACACCTTTTTTAAATTATTTTGAAGTAAAAAATCAGTTTAATACAATTGAAGATATAACTTGGATGGAAGAGACAAATGAAGTTTTGGAAGAAGAAATGAATAACAGTCTGGATGATTCTATATTGGAAGAAGAAGAAATTTCATCCTTTGAACAAGAAATATTTGAAGAGCTAATAAATGATAGTGATGAAGAAATTGTTAAAGAAGCAATTGAAACATTCATTTTAGATTCGTCAACTGATACATTGATATCCCCTATACAATCTTCAGATTCTGAATCGGACCAATAATATGTCAGTGTTTTTTTTTTTACTAATAACCCCCCCCCCCTCCTTCCCTCTCCCCCTTCCATTTCCATTGATATAAAAGCAAGAGTTGATCAGGTTCTTTATTCATTATATGCTGTGTTGTTAGTGAAGCCATACACTTTATTAAACCATGTCTCCAAGAGCCAATACCTTTATATACACCACTGAAATAATTACACATCGTCAGATACAAGAACAAGCAGAACTAGAACAAGAGATGAATGTTACAGTTGGAGAGTTAATAGAAGAAATAGTAGAAGAATTTATAAATTTAAACCAAGAAACAACTAATGAAACTGGAAATAATAGTGTTGGAAATATATCAATGATGCATCAACCGGAAGAGTTAACCGAATCTGAAGAAGAAGAATCTGAATAAAATGGTGGGGGGTTAGGTTATTTAAGCAGGAAAGAAAACAGTTTTAAGATCATTTTATAATGGAGGACCGAGAAGCAATGTTTAAAGCTTTTTGTAAGGAAGAACACTGGGTTCCACCGGTAAATTCTTTTACATATTATTTCCCACTTTTAGACATGGAGGATTGTATAAAAATTCCAGACATTGGGTTTAAATTTCAAAAACAAGGAATGTTAATTGGTGTCACCGAAAAATATCACAATGAATATTCGGAAAGATTGGCGTTTAACTTTATGATGGACAATATGAATATTAAACCCAGTGAGTATCCATATTTTCTTTATAAATTTTTAGTTGAAAATGGTGCCAGTGTAACTATTGAAATATGTATTCAACATTTTTGGCCTACTTGTGATAGTGGTGGGGGAAAGTAGATAAATGTGTTGTTGAACCGGATAGTTTCTCACTCTTGTAAAATCATTCATCAACAATGTATCGTCCAATTTTGTCTGACTTGGTTGCCTCTCATGAAGAAGCCGAAGCTAGAAGGAAGAAAAGCGAACGAGCAAGACAAATTCAGTCTAATGTCAATATGGAGTATTATAGGCTACAAATCCAAATCCCAGGCATGCATCTTGGAGAAAACAGAGTAAAGACTGTACATGCGGCTGGTAGTTATATTAAGTATTTGAAATTATTATTGGAAGATAAAGAGTCTAAAATTACAAAATTAGAAGATGAAATGAAGAAAATGAAAAATGAACTATTGCTATTGAAAAATGGAAATAATGAAGTCGTAGTTGAAGAGGGTGCGGAAGAAGGAAATGAAATATTGGGAATCTGAACAAAGAAGTTTAAACATCTGTATAAACTTATAAAAAACAAAAAAATAATAAAATAAAAAAATATAAAAAAATTAGATATAGAATAGAGAGCGGGGAATAGATCACTTTGTGGCAATGGAATAACATGTCACTTAGTGCTCTATTCCCCGTTCTCGCATTAATATAATTTGACCTTGACATATATAAAATATGGTGGGGATAAAGTATTAAAGACGGATGTAACATGTGTAAACACTTCAGTTGAAATATTAATCTCTTTTATAAAACATGGTGGATGCTCTATTCGAACTTTGCTTGAGGAAAATTATTTGTGATGGTTTTTTATTTAACCATATAATAAGATCAGGAGAATGTGTTATTCCAAACAGCATTAGAGAAGCTATTCACGAATACCGAAGACAAAATTATGGGTTTGGCATTATTGTTGCTTATAAATTTGCGGATGGAACGACTCTTTGTCAAGATTGTGCACGAGCAGCTATAGATGATTGGGATGAATTTGATCTTGAAGGAGGATATGTAGACCATCGTGTTAAGGCACCACTAATAAGGTTTGAAATCATGAACGAAAAATGTACAATCTGTGCACAACTGTTATTTAGATTTATTAGGTGTAGATCATATTAAAAAAAACTGTTTAATGTAACACTATGGTGGGGAAATTTATGGAATGGTGGGGGAAAATAGAAGTGGGGGTATTGGTTATATATGTTGCTTGATGTACACCGATTTCTTTAGTCTTGTTATATTGTTTGAATAAGTAACTTGTAATTTAGTAAAAAAAAATGACTTTTGAACTAGAAGTGGCAAGCTTTAAAATAGTTGAAGAGGAGTGGACAACAGTTTCAAATTTTATTAGTTCAAAAGAAGATAATGGAACTCTAATGAAGGTTTTTTGTTACATTTTAGAGGAAGGGGATGAAGAAATAGTAAGAGACTATTTGAGAAATAGAGATATATCAACTTCCAGCTCGGACTTTGTTAAATTTTTAAAAGACAACAGTGTTAATGCGGAATTAGAAGTTTGGTTTTATGTTTAAAGAACTTGGTAGAGGGGGAATAAGAATGGTGGGAGAATAGTGTATAAAACAAGGTTTATACACAGCAGGAGTTATTCGCTTACTACCATTTACAAGAAGAATATCATAGAAAAATGGCTGAATCTTGGGATTATTCAACTCCTTCAACAAGTGAAAGAAAACCGTTAAATCTGTCAAAAAAGACTGTAAATTTGTCAAGAAAAGGTAAACCTATAACACATCCGGAATTGAGCACTTTAGCTAAGGAACGTCATATAAAAGAAAAAACTGAATTGTATCAAATGCAGCTTTTAGTACCTTCATTGGACAAGAGCACATACATTGAGGACTGCAAACAAGTACATAATAGAATTGTTGGGTAAAATTGAAGTATTGGAAAATAAACTAAAATCATTACAAACTCCAAATGTATGGAATCCGGCAAATGAACTCCCTGTTCTGCAGATGGACCCAAACGATCTTCCAGCTACTTATGCGTGGAATGCATTTAATGATATTGATGGAAACTCTCCTGTGAAGTACCAACCTCCTGCTGTGTAGATGGTGATGGGTAAAAAAAAATAGAAAAAAAATAATAAAATATAAAAGTAAAAAAAATTAGTTGTAGAATAGAGAGCGGGGAATAGATCACTCTGTGGCAATGGAATAACATGTCACATAGTGCTCTATTCCCCGTTCTCGCATTAATTATGTTTGACCTTGACCTGTATAAACATGGTGGGGGAATGTAGTTGAGTGGGGGAAACTAGATAAAAGAAGTCCAACGCGCGGTTGGAGTCATTCTTATCCTATACCTGCGTTTACTAACATAATAAGAAAAGACAACATGGATAGTGAAAACATCATCTTGGATCTTTCATCAGGTAAAAAGGATAAAAAACAGTATTTGGACTCTCGCAAAATGAAGATGAAAGAAATGGCAAAGGCAAGAGAAACAAGAATAAAACTAAAATATTATAAACTACAGAGGCTAATACCAGGAGTAAGATTGGGAGAAGTAAGAACCAGAACCATCGATATGGCTGCTGACTACATCAACCAACTGCTTATAGAGTTGACTATAAAAGATGAAAGAATACGCCAATTGGAATATGAACGTAAACAATTGTTTCACCAAGAAGAAGCAGAACCTATGAACTGTGTCATTAAAGACAGTCAATAAAGAAAAGTTGAAAAAAAGAAACTGCAAAATTACAAAAAATATTGAATATAAATTGGTTATTAATTGGACTTGCATTAGAGAGTGGGGAATAGATCACTTTGTGGTAATGGACTAACATACCACTTAGTGCTCTATTCCCCATTCTCGCTTTAAGCGTTGTTGACCTTGACCTACTAAAATAACTTATATAAAAGCAGCTACAAGAAAGGAGCTCTTTCATTTAATCGACATGGCTCCTGTGGATAACACCGACTATCCAAGTAAACCTATTGTAGAAATATTGTGTAAAATTCTACAAGAGGAGCTTGACATGGAAGATGAGGATAATGACAGTTCAGAAACAGATAGTGTTAACAGTATGGAAGAAGAATTCATAAATGAAGGGGGTGAAGAAGATGTAGAAATAGAGTTAACAGAGAATGAATACACACCATCATTGGAATTTGAAAATATTCATAATAAAACTCCAACATCCAGTCACGATCCAGATATGGAATCAATACGTAGAAGATTATTTGTTTGTGTAAGACAGTTATTTCCATATGAAGAAGAAGAATATGAAGAAGAAGATTAAAAATAGTGGTGGGGGTAAAAAGTGGTGGGGTAATACAACATAAAAAGGAGGTATGAAAACGACACATTTCATTTATATGCCGAATTTCATAGGATAAACATCGCTAAAATGCATCGTTGTGATATATGTTTAGAAACTTATGAAGATGAAATATTGCTAGACATTCATAAGGAGTTATATCATAATATAAATGAAAATTTAACACAAAATGAAAATAAAAATGCATCTGCAGAAGAAGAAACAGCGGGACCATCTAATGCACTACCTAATTTAAGTATTCATGCATTGCCCGGAAGAGTAGTAACACATCACAAAATCCAAAATGAAAATTTAGAATTAGACAAATTTCTTGCCGAAGCAAAAACCATTGTAGTTAAACTTTTAAAAGAAGAATTAAAACGATTGAATTTTATTAAATTTGGCTTGTTATTGGATGCTATGTTAATAAACGTTGAAGAAGAATTGTCACCAAGAGGATTTATAACTAAAAACAGAACCATCATGAGTAGTTCAGATATTAATTCAATAGTAGAAGAATGTTTTGATGAGATCATCAATAAAATCCAAGAACATGAAGGACGAGGATCAGGTTGGAGTTTAGTTAGTGTAGTAAGTATGGATATTAGAGTTCACAAGCATGGATATGGGATAATGGGGAGCAGTTATATAGCTCTTCCAAAAAGGATTGAAGATACAAAATCATGTGTGAATGTTCAAAATCATGATACGGAATGTTTCCGATATGCAATGACATCAAAATTCATACTACGCAATGCACAAAGACCCAGCGAAGAATATGAGAACTATAGATACAGATATAATTTTCAAGGTGTGTCTTATCCGGTAGCCTTGAAGAATATTTCTAAATTTGAAAAACAAAACCCTGGAGTATCTGTAAACGTATTTGGTTTGGATAGTTCTAACAAGGTGTATCCTTTGAAAGTGGTAAAAAACGAACTTGCAGACCATACGGATTTGTTATTAATTACAAAGGATGAAGTATCACACTATGTATGGCTAAAATCATTTGAAAAACTTGTCAATAAACAATTATCAAGAAGTGAACATAGAAAAATAATTTGTAAAAGATGTTTTTGTTTTAAAGAACATAGAAATGAAGGACAAAATTGGTTACTGGAGCACAAACAACTGTGTAATGAAAATTTTGAAGCTAAGATTATTCTACCACCATTAAATAAATCATATTTACAGTTTGAAAAAGTTTTCCATCAGTATCGCATTCCTATAGTAATATATGCCGATTTTGAATCAACACTTGTTCCAATTGAAGATGAAAACGTTGAAGCAAGGAAGAGTATAAAATATCAAATGCACAAGCCTAACAGTTTTTGTTTATTGGTTAAATCCACATTGGTTGAAGAACATTTAAATGCATATGGATTGTCATCAAAACCCGTGGTGTATCGTGGTGAAGATGTTGCTATAACATTTTTAAATCATCTATATGAAATAGCTGCTCATGTTGAAAGTTTGTATAATGATATAGTACCAATGATACCAATGGAGGAAGAAGAGGAAATTCAACATGAAAATGCTACCCACTGTTTTCTATGTAAAAATGAATTTACTTTAAATAACTATAAAGTTAAAGATCACGACCATCTTACAGGATATTATAGGGGTGCAGCATGTAATGCGTGCAACATTAATTATAAAATTCCTAGAAAAATTCCTGTAATATTGCATAACCTTAGCGGTTATGATGGTCATTTTATAATACCGGAATTGGGGAGAGATGATGGTGCAATTGATGTTATTGCAGAAACAACTGAAAAGTTTATAACCTTTAGTAAAAAAATTGGAAATATGAAGTTGCAATTTGTAGATTCGTACCGGTTTATGCCGTGCAGCTTATCAAAACTTTCTGAAAACCTTAGAAAAGAAGATTTAATAGAAACAAAAAAAATTGTGAACAATGATAAATTAGATTTAGTTCTCCGTAAAGGCGTTTTTCCTTATGACTACATTGATAGTTTGGAAAAATTTGAAGAAACATCACTTCCACCTAGAGAAGCTTTTAAAAGTAAATTATATGAAGAGGACATCAGTGAAGAGGATTATCAACACGCTTGTAGAGTATGGAATGAATTAGAAATGAGAACCTTAGGCGAATATTCAGATTTTTATGTTAAATTAGATGTGACTTTACTCTGCGACATAATGGAAGAATTTAGAAACACCTGTTTGACAGCATATGGACTAGACCCGCTTCATTCGTACACAGCTCCCGGATTGGCATGGCAGGCTACGTTAAAAGAAACAAAATGCAAACTTCAACTATTAACTGATATAGACATGGTGTTGATGATTGAATCTGGTATCCGAGGAGGATTAACTCAAAGTGTAACTAGATATGTAAAAGCAAACAATAAATATCTTCCAAATTATGACGCATCACAACCTAGCACATTTATAGGTTATTTTGATGCGAATAATCTGTACGGATGGGCCATGTCGAACCCTCTTCCATATGACAATTTTAAATGGGTTGATCCAAATTCAATCAATAACATCGGTGATATCCCTAAATATGGGGATATTGGCTACATCTTTGATGTTGATTTTGAGTATCCGGAACATCTCCACGACTATCATTATGATCTACCACTATTGGCAAAAACAGAAATATCTCCCACAGGTAGATGGCCAAAATTGATGATGACACTTAACAATAAGACTAGGTATGTAGCTCATTATTGGACAGTACAGCAAGCGCTAGAGATGGGATTGAAAATTACAAAAATTAATAAAGTACTGCAATTTTCACAATCCTGTTGGTTAAAATCTTATATAGATAACAACACAAGAAGAAGAACTGCAGCAACATCCAATTTTCAAAAAGATTTTTTTAAATTAATGAACAATGCCATTTTCGGTAAAACATTAGAAAACAAAAGAAATCACAAAGACTTGAGATTGGTTGTTGACCCAACAAAATTACAGAAATTGGTGCAAAAACCAAACTTTGCATCTTCTATAATTATTAATGAAAACCTTGTAGCCGTTTCTATGAATAAAATTTCAATTAAGATGGATGGACCCATATATGTTGGAATGTCCATTCTAGACATATCAAAAACTCACATGTATGATTTTCATTATAATAAAATGGTGAAATTTTATGGTAGAGAGAACATTGGAATAGCATACATGGACACTGAGGCATTCATCTATTGGATTATAACCAATGATATGTACAAAGATTTACGCACCTTTGTTTATAAAAATGACTTTGATTTTTCTGACTACCCACAACATCACCCTAATTACGACAATGGAATAAACAAGAAAGTGTTAGGAAAATTTAAAGAGGAGACAAATGGTGCGCCTATGGAAGAAATTGTGGCATTAATGTCCAAACTGTATTCTTTTCAATTGTACATTAGTGAAAAAGAAGAACATCAAGTTGTAAAGAAGGCAAAAGGTATAAAAACATCATATTTAAAGAAGAATGTACAGTTTGAACATTTTAAAAGATGTTTATTTGAAAGCATGGAAACAACTGCAACTTTTAATACAATAAGAAGCTTTAACCATCAAGTCTATAGTGTCAAGCAAACTAAGTGGGGACTCAGCTACAAGGATGACAAGAGACATATCCAGGAAGACAATATACACACTCTACCTTTTGGACATTATTCTTTAACTCCTATCGACCAATAAAACCTATTCTTCGTCCTTCCACCTATTTCCTTTTCCTTTCCGTAAAAAAGAGGGAGCATGGCAAGTTCAATGCCATGTTCCCTCTTTTTTACACAAATATGATATGGCCTTGACCCATATTTGTTAATAATATATAAGGCAATAAACCATTTTGAGGATTAGTGTTTTCTCAAGCAGTGTACAAACAACATCTGAAGATGGAAGGATTAAAGGATAAAATTGTAAATGAACTTCATAAGCCGGCAAGAAGAAAGTTTCCAAGAAGAAATACAATTATTAAAGGAATGAACGATCTTTACCAAGCTGATCTCATTGAGATGATACCACATAGTAAATTAAATAAGGGATTTAAATATATATTGGCAATTATAGATTGTTTTAGTAAGCTTGCTGACGCTATACCACTCAAGGATAAGACTGGGAAAAGTGTAACAAAAGCTATGGAAACGGCTATAAAAAAAAATAAATTTGTCATAAAACATTTACAAACTGATGATGGAAAAGAATATTTCAACAAAGAATTTACAGCATTAATGAAAAAATATAACATAAATCATTATTCTACAAATTCGGAAGTTAAAGCTTCCATAATTGAACGATTCAACAGAACATTAAAAGGAGCAATGTATAAAACATTTTCTAAACAAGGATCGTACGTGTGGTACAATATATTACCAAAGCTTATAAAAGAATACAATAACAAATTTCATCGCACTATTGGTATGAAGCCTATTGAAGTAAATAGCAATAATGCTAAGCTTGTTTTGGAGCGTATTAAGAAAAATACTGCTCCTAAAATTGAAAAATTAAAACCTAAAAAGTTTAAAGTTAACGACAAAGTACGTATAAGTAAATATAAAGGAGTTTTTAGTAAAATATATTTACCAAATTGGAGTAATGAAATATTTACAATCTACAAAGTACAGCCGACAATACCAGAAACCTACATTTTAAAGGATAACAAAGGTGAACTACTTCAAGGTGGATTCTATGGTCATGAATTATTAAAATCAACAGTAGGTGATGTATATCTTGTTGAAAAAATTTTACAAAGAAAAAAGGATAAAGTTAAAGTCCGTTGGTTGGGATTTGATAGGAGTGAAGATTCTTGGATTCCTACAAAAGACTTGGTGTGATACTTTAATAACTCATTATGTGTTTAACCTTTAAACAAGATGGATATTGTACAGCAAAAAGAACGATTTAATATTAATAATATAGATGAATTGACAGTGGATAATAACAATTTAAACCATGGTAAACATGGTGAATTACTACCAAACTCTATAAGATGTTTAATAACGGGCCCTTCTAATTGTGGAAAAACAAATGTTGTTTTTAACATTATAACTAATCCAAAAGGGCTACGTTTTAATAACATATACATTTTTTCAAAATCTTTGCAACAACCTAAATACCAGTTGTTAGATAAGGTATTAGCAAGCGTGCCAGAAGTAAATTTCTACAAGTTTAATGCTAGTGAAACTATTATGCAACCAAATGAAGCTAAACCATTTTCTATATTTATATTTGACGATGTGTCATGTGAGAATCATGATACAATAAGAAGTTATTTCGCAATGGGGAGACATCATAATATTGACAGTATTTACATTGGTCAAACCTATAGTAAAATTCCAAAACAACTTATAAGAGATAATGCAAATTTGCTGATAATATTCAAGCAAGATGAAACAAATTTGAAACATATATATAACGATCATGTGAATGCCGACATGACATTTGATAAATTTAAAGAGATGTGCGGCAAAGCATGGGTTGAAAAGTATGGATTTCTTGTTATTATGAAAGATGAAGCTATAAAAGATGGAAGGTATAGAATAGGGTTAGATAAATTTGTATTAATCCATTAAATGAATAGCTGTATGTCTAGTAATGAATGAGACTTCATAGTGTAAACATGGTAAATCAAGAAAAACTATTGAAAGAAATAAAATCACTCAGTGATTCTATTAGGATAAAAAACCGTGCATTAAGGATGGGTATAAGTGAAAGAGAAGAATTTTTAGAGACTACATTTAAACCTATTACAGAACCTTTAAAACAAATATCAGAAATCATTAATAAACCTCGTTATGAAGGAGATGTTTTACTACCAGTTTCTAAACAAGAAGTACAAGCATTAAAAAAAGAAGAAGACGATGATGATTCATATACAAGTGCTAGTGAGCAAGAAGAAACAAAAGAAGAAGAACCTATTGTTGAAAAGGAAGAAGAACAGCCAATACCTGAAGCAGAACAATCTATTCCAAATTTAACTCAATTGAGTAGCGATATATTACAACACGGACCTCTCGGAAGAAAATATATATTGAAAATGCTACATGATATAAAATCAAACCCGAATTTAAGTAAATCACACGTATACGGAACAAGAATTGATGGGAATGAATTAAAAATAGGTGATTCAAAACTTAAAATGACTGAAGACGATTATATCATTATTGGTGAGCATAAATATAAGGGAACAAAAGGATTATATGAATTAATTTTTAAAAACATACCATTGAGATATTCGGCCAAAGATTTAAATACTTTTAAGGAAATTTTACAAAATACTAATGCACATAAAAGGAATTACTCAAAGGATGCAATAATTAATCGTTCACGCGCAACGAAATATAACATTGTTATAAAAAAGTTGTTTCCCCCACGAAAACTACCAACATTACGTACTGCACCTGTGGTGAAACAACCGCTAAAAAGAAAATCTTTATCACTTATGGATTTATCACTTCTTGAACAACATGGTAAAAAGAGTAAAGGAGATACTTCAACATCTGGTAAAGGACTGATGAAAAATCTGTACAATACCAATGCCATTTATTATAAAGACATTAATAAATTAGTTGACAGAATGAGACTATTACATGAAGCTATGGAAGCCGGTCATACAGGTTTAAATAATGAATGGGTGGCTCTGGTTGATGAACTCAGAAATCGAGGTGTAGTCGTATAATTGTCCGCAGATATAAAAGAAGCGCAAGCATATAATGTATCATTTTTAACATGAGCGTCGACAAGTTTGGACGGTACTCCGCGTTAGGAGTGCAAGTTGGAGAAGACAGAAAAAGAAGTGGATTGCCGCAAACACCTGAAGGTGACTATAACATAAGTAATAAACGTTTAAAACTAGTTAAAGATCCAGAAGAAGATACTGATGGAGCAAATTTAAAGACAGTAAAAGAAGCTACTTCAACATCATTAAAATTACATAAGGATACTTACGATGTTAAATCACATAGAATAATTAATGTTGGTAAACCAACTGACAGTTCTGATGCAATTACTAAAGATTATTTATCATCTGAACTTTCCAACACTTTAAAATTGCAGTGGGGTAACAATTTAAAAGATGGACAAACATATGATGCTGGAAATCATAGGATAACCAATGTGGCAAATCCAAAAAATGATAAAGATTCAGTTAATAAAGAATATTTACATTCTATAATACCGGAAAAGACTCAACGAGGATTTTCTTTTTATAAGTTTATTATAAATGACATTGGATACCCAAAGGAAGACGGTGATGCTGTAAACCTGAAATACATCAAGGACAACTGTATTTTACAGGATGCTGATAAAATAGATTGTCATGGAAAAGCATTGTCGAATGTAAAATTTGGTTCTCAACCAAAAGACGCTGTTACTATGGAACAATTATCTAAAGAATTAAAGAGGGGAACATCAAATTTTGTAAAACATGAAGATGCCGTGCTAAAGCAAGAAAATACATTTATACATGGAAATGAAAAGTTTGATTTAATGCAAGGAAGTAATGATGAATGGGATGCGGGAGGTAAAACAATAACAAATGGAAGATTTGGTCAAAAAAGTTCGGATGTACCTTTAATGGCGCAAACATTAATTGCAGGCGGTCCTTTATTAGGCACATATGAAGGTCATAATAGAAGAATAAAAAATATAATACCTGGTTATGAAGAAAATGATTGTGTTACAGTGAAACAAACAATAACTTGGGATAAACGCGATGGAACCAAATTTAATGCTAAAATGAAAAAAATAATTAATATTTCACCAGGTGAAGATTTTAATGATGCTGCTACTATTGGACAAGTCATAACAACATCAAAAAGTGATTCGACCGCTTACACGTGTAATGATAAACGTATTATGCAGTTACACGATCCTCAACATCCAAAAGATGCTGTAACTTTAGATTGTTTAATAAGAATAGTGGGCAATTTACTTATTGATACCCACAATCATATAGCTAGTACAACGAGTCATGTGATGATTCAACCCGATGAACGAGAAGCATGGATTAAAAATAGAATCATAAATCAGTATATAATTAATTTGAATAATTAATTATTTAAGTATAAAAATTGTGCATAAGTTATTCATTTATATAAAGCATCTCGTTGAGTAAACACGCCAGTTATATATAAAACAACATAATGAAGATTGCACAGCTCAGTCGTCATCAAGTCAGCGGCAAGAAAGGACGTGGTATAACATCGGCTGCGTTATCCCTTCTCAAACGAATTCCTGTTGGTGCTGTTGTAAATCGGGCAATAGACGCTCTACCATACGAATTTCATTTGCCCGGAGGTTATCAATACTGTGGACCCGGAACTAAATTGGCAAAACGTTTAGCAAGAGGGGATCCTGGAATTAATAAATTGGATCAAGCTTGCAAAGAACACGATATAGCGTATTCCAAGTTTGCTGATTCAACAAATAGATCAATAGCAGATAGAGCGCTAGCGGAAAAAGCTTGGCAAAGAGTTAAATCAAGTGACGCAAGTATTGCAGAAAAAGCAGCCGCTTGGGCAGTAACTACAGCTATGAAGGCGAAAACAAAATTTGGTGGCGGAAAACGTCGAAGAGGAAGACCTGCAAAGAAAAGAGCTCCTAAAAGAGGTGGAAACATTAAAAAGAGACGTCGTAGAACTCGTAAAACAAAGACAAAGAAGACTTCCGTTTGGTCAATGGTAAAAAACGGAGCAGGTCTATACCTAAGACCGTACCGTGTGTACTAAATAAGAAAAATCAATTGATAATTCCAAATAAAGCCTTAACAAATCATCAATTATCAAATTATGTAAAATGTTTGAAGATACCATTTTTTAGGGGAGTTTTTATGAAAGACGCATTACCAAATAACATATGGAAAAATGAAACTGGAATAGTAAATTTAGATTCCTCCTATGGTCCAGGAACTCATTGGGTATGCTATAAAAAACTCGGACAAAGCGTTTATTATTTTGACAGTTTTGGCAATCTACCACCACCTGAAGAACTTCAACACTATTTTAGAAACTCTAAGAATATATTTTACAATTATAAAAGAGAACAACCTAACAATACAGAAATATGCGGACATTTATGTTTGGAGTTTTTAGCAAAAAGTGTCAGTCAGCTTTAAGATGTCATCGTATACAGTGTCACTGAGCGGAAATTCATCTACATTAAAAAGTACTCTTTTCCCAGCATTGCGTCTATCTAAAGATAGATTATGGGAAGCGGCATTATTAGATTTTACTACGTACAATTCAATTCCCAACATTACAGAGGGTACAAACAATTTACTACATTATTATGAAAGTAAAGATGAAAAAGGAAATTATTCAGAATTAAAAATAATCACCTTGTCTACAGGAGCATATGAAATAGATGATATAAACCAGCTATTACAAAAGCAGCTAGGAGAAGAAAATATCTGTATAAAAGGAAACAACAATACTTTAAAAGCGGAAATTACTTCAAAATATTATATAGATTTAACTTTAGAAAATTCAATTGGTGGTTTACTCGGATTTTCAAATAAGAAAAGAAAAGTCTTAGATCCCGGACCTACTCATACAGGTGATACCACAGTAACAATATTAAAGGTTAATAGTATTGATATAACATGCAATATTATACACGGATCGTATAGAGATGGGGTAAACCAACATATTTTACATACATTTTATCCAACAGTAGCTCCTGGTTTTAAAATAGTTGAGAAGCCACAAAACCTTATATACCTACCATTAAACACCAGTTTTATTTCAGACATCGTACTGAACATATCAGATCAGGACGGTAATAGTGTTGACTTTAGAAAAGAAACAATTACAATACGGTTACACATAAAAGCGGTAACTTAAGTATAACATGGGATTAACATTTAAACCACAACGGAAAAGCCGGGAGCTCAGTAGCTCTTCAACATTGGACGAGTTAACACCGGACAACATACGTTTCCTACAAAAAGTTGGTTTAAAACTAAATTACGATGGACATTCTGGATATATCTCAAGGACCGACGTTCGACGAAACCCTATGGGAGAAGGAATATCACACGCACAACCCTTACACTTCATCAAAATTAAACAATAATGATGAAATAAGGATTCCCATTCAACAACAAGATATTTACACATTACCCTGTGAAAGTTATTTATATATTGAGGGACAAGTATTAAAATTGGATGGAAAAACCGGTTCATCTGTCCCTTTTATAAATAACCCAATGGCATATCTTTTTGACGAAATAAGATATGAAATATCAGGAGTGACAGTTGGTTCAACAAAGAAGGTTGGTATAACAACAACACTAAAAGGATTAACATCATTAACACCGCATGAAAAAAATTCAATAGTCACCGCCGGATGGGTTACCCCCGATAAAGACAGCATAACACCAAATTCCAATGGTCATTTTGATTTTCACATACCTTTACGATTGCTTTTGGGATTCGCTGAAGATTACAAAAGAATAATAATAAATGTCAAACAAGAATTGGTATTACTCAGATCTTCAACTAACAAGGACTTGATACTAGCAGCAAGTGGCACTGAAGAAAGTAAACTAGAATGGCAGCTACAGTTAAATAAAATCGTATGGAGAGTACCTCATGTAAGATTAGCCGATGAACATAGAATCGTATTGTTAAGGAAGTTAAAATCTGACCGTGATATTGTAATGCCGTTTAGAAGTTGGGAATTCCATGAATACCCCATATTACCTCAAACAGAACGACAAACATGGACAGTTAAAACATCTACTTATTTGGAACGAGCAAGGTACATAATACTCGGTTTTCAAACCAATCGAAAAGATGTTATAACCGCACACGCAGGTCAATTTGACCATTGCAATATAAAGAATTGCAAAGTTTTTTTAAACTCTCAATTCTTTCCTTATGACAATTTAAATGTCATGTTTAGCAAAAAACGTTTTTCCATCTTATACGATATGTATGCAAGATTTCAATCGTCATATTACGGAAAAACTAATACACCGCTGTTATCACCTGAACAGTATTATTCAAAAGCTCCAATAATCGTTATTGATTGCTCAAAGCAAAATGAATCAGTAAAATCGTCAAGTGTGGATATAAAAATCGAAATGGAATTTGAAGATAAAATACCGGAAGGTACATCGGCATATTGTCTGATTTTACATGACAAAATAGTAACATACACTCCACTAACTGGAATAGTTAAAAATGTGCTATAAAAAACGGTTTTTGGGTGGGGGTGATTGTTATAAAAGGAGGAAAACGAAGTAAAATTTTCATTATTTGTTTGACCATCGTATGGGAAACATCGTTCGCAAAATGAGTTCACTTAATGCAAATACTAACGAAGAAGAAACTACACCGCTTATAGCCGACAACAGTTCCGATATAGAAAAACAAATTGAACAGGAAATGGATGAGTTCCTCAAGTTTAAACATAAGAAAAAAGAAGAGGAAGTTGAAAAAGTAATTAAAAAAAGAAAAGTCGATGACATTATTTCCACCAATATTTTAGCAGAGGTATTTCTTAGAATCTACTATCCCATCTCATCATGTATGACAAAAAGCATATCTGCCGGAGTAATAAAATCATTGGAGTATTTACCAACTATTATTTTGAATCATGGATCTAAAATGGTGTTTTTTTCTGAAATTTCCTGGGAATCATTTATGAAGCATCTACATCTTTTAGAATGTTATTTAAGTAACAATACATATGGCAGAAGAACAAAATTAAGTTTACTAGAATCAAATATTGAAATCGATATAGTAAAACATCGAGGAGGACAAATTGTTCGTTTTAGAGATTTAACTAAACATGACATAAAAATACACCTTACAAAAGATGAATTCTACACCCTCAGTTGTGCTACAGGTCCTATCACGAGATATTTAAAACAATTAATATTTTCAAGCGCGATCATAAAAGAATATTTAACCGATACATTGGATAGACAACCGTATGTACCAATCCTATACGGTCCCGTAGATACTTCCATTTTCAATAGAATACCTCACGAAGTTGATATGTGGAGACAGTTGCACAACTATCAGACTAACTTCGGTATAGATGAAGAAGCACAAGAAATGAATGAAGAAGCATCTTGCAGCAACCAACCCGCAGTATAAAAAGACGCGCTCCATAATTTTACAAACAGTCCGTTACCGACCTCTGTCATGAATAAACAAGTTTCATTTTCAAACCAATACCAAATAATGGACATGAAACGGGGTATAATTGAATTTCAAGCGTTTCGCGGTAACGACGGACATTTTATTATTAAGGAGTTAGTTATTCTAGACATGAACACATCTGTAGTTTATCACTATTTATTCCAACCTCCTATACCTTTTAACAGATTAACTACTAAAGCAAGAGTGACAAACAAATGGTTGACGAAACATTTTCACAACTTGAGATGGGATGAAGGTTTCATCCACTACAGTATGGTGCCGCACATTATGAATCATTACTGTAAAGAATTTAAAATTATCTACACAAAGGGATTGGAGAAAACCGCTTGGATACAAGCATTTACAAACCACGAAGTGATAAATGTGCAAGTGGATAGAGATTTTCAGTGTCACTTTGCCAACATTTGTATCTCTACCAAAAACTTTAAACATCGGCAATCCCAATGCGCTTTAAAGAACGCTTATCGTTTGAATGCATATCTACAACAGAATGGTGGGGGGTGGGAAGGATATAAAAGCGACAACGCAACCATGACCCAGCATGAGTATTACTCTAGCCTCCGAGCAGTCAACACCTCCCACACAGATTCGCAAGACTAAGAATAATATTAACAATAAATAAGAAGAAGAAAAGTAAAGATGACGTCACAAACATTTTTACAATCTCTTGTCGATCAATTTAACAAACATTCAAAATCTACCGTCTTACCGACTAAAAGATGTTCAGAATTAAAAGAAGAAAAACATTATGTTATCCACACCATTAAGAAGATGGAAACTAGCGTTGGCGACGCCATCAACGTTACACTGAGTGAAGCGCCCTACACACCCGGTGATGAACCGAAATTTCAAACATTTCTTCCCAAGCGCTTCGTGCACCTCCTGCAAAACGAAGATCTACGCCTTATCCACCCCGGCTCTCTGTACTTGGCATCCCACGGTCCAAACGGAAGCAATTCAACGGAACTTACACTTCATGTCATGCCTACTGCCAACAACTAATTTATTACTTGTAATACTTTTGTACACCTTTGTAAATTATTTTTAAAATAAATAAAGATAAAAAAATAAAAAATAAAAAGCAATATATCACTATGTGTTTTTGCACATGGTGATATATTGCTTTTTAAAAAAATACTTTTGTGTGGCCTTGACCTAGTTACAAAAACTATATAAATAGAGCAATTTTCAAGGGGATTTCCTCAGTCTACAATTGACTTCCGTGCTGTACACATCTCCCTTGGTTGTCCAATTATTATAGACGACAACATGTCTCTCAAAATCAAATGTGCATCATACGATACCTCCACCATCACAACTTTTGAACAACTGGACAATTTCGCTAATGAATTGCGAGTACTTCTCGCAGGCGGTTATCAATTGAATGCCGATGTTTATGCTACAAACAAGAAAATGTTTTCAAAACAAAACTACTGCGATGATGAAGTGTACTTTTCCACACAAACGGCGACAACATCCAGCCCTTCTACTCAAAATAATGTTAAATTCCACAAATACTACTAATGTTAAATTACAATAACAATACTCCATCAACTTGAGGCTTCGCTATAAAAAGGCTATTCAACCCAGACTAAATCATCATTTGCTTTTTGACAACCGCAGCGATAACAACTACAACTACTATGCTGTACCGAATGATGATTGAATTTAATGGTAAAATATTTGGAAAGGACTATCAAACGGTAGAAGAGATGAGCTCCGATCTTGATGTATTAACTAAAGAAGGCTTCCAACCAAAATTAATTCTAAAATTTCCAGAAGTACATCCGCTATCCACTGAAGATCTCGTCGCAATGGCTAGAGCAAAAAAAACAAGAACATGAAGTAAATATTAAAAAGGAGAAAGAAGAAAAAAAAGACGAACCTATATCTTAAGTGCGCAGCTATTTAATATTTGTACCCCATTCTTTTTTAAAATTCCATTTGGTTGACCTTGAAATTACCCCCACCACTTTTTTCTTGTAATAAAACTCTCTATTCTATACTATACACCTTCATTTCCCAACTCCACTTAGAACCATCAACATGGAAAAGAAAAAAGAAGACTACAAACCACACTACTGTTGTGAGCAAGGATGTGCCGATATAGGAATATGGATGGTGGATGGATTAGCTTGTACAAAATGTGAATTTTTCGGATCCTGTTATTGCAAATGCAAAACAAAACAACTACCACCACCAGAATTGCGAACCTTCAAGATTTATAAATCAAGATATTTCCACACTTGCTGTCCCCAAAGATGTTTCAAATTTCATCCAGAAAGACTTTTTAATTGCCGAAAGTGTGATGCATATTATAAAGACGACTTTTGTACATGCATCAAAAATTTGTGCAAATATAGATCAGATTGGTCTTCTGATCCTATTCAAGCTTCAGATGTATAGCTGTAGTCACTGACTGCAGCTGTTTTTTAAAATTTCATTTGGTTGACCTTGAGATTATCCCCACCACTTATTTTACACTATATATTCTACATACCCTTTAGCACACTTCTCATTTACACTACATTGCTTGGACTAACACCAACATGGGTGACAAATTTATTTCTTTTGAACATTTAATTACCGAAAGAGATGAGATGGAAACTCTATTTCACAACTTACTCACACTTATGGATAGGTATCCTTTAAGATGGATCAACATCAAAGTAAAATATGTGGATCCTACCGAAATATTTTCATCATCATCATCATCTTCCGACAGTGCAGGGGAAGAAGAAGAACCAACTTATGGTATTACAATTATTGAATTAAACAGCGAGGAACAAGACAATCAAATTCAAATTATAAATAAACTTAGTATTTAGTTTACAAAAGTGATTGGTATTTCTATTCTATATTAAACCTATTATTATTTTATTTCTATACACTTCCCACAACCTACCCGGACGGTGTTTCGCGGCGAACTGCGGTAGCCGAAGTTCTCTCACTTCTCGTTTTGGATTACCCCCACTCTTTTTCTTCCCCCCACCACTATTCCCCGTTTCCATATAAGCGACCGCCTTACCGTCGCTCACCATTTGTTTGCCTACCGCCGAACGATGAGCCAGCCTCAATTAGCAAAGAATACTACTACTTTTGCAGTAACATCGCAACAAGATTTACAGGATATTTTTCAAACTTTAACCGTTGTTGTAAACACGCCAAACAACACGGTTACTATTACTGTTGAAATTACCTACAATTGTCCAGAGTGTGAAAGGATGGAAAGCGATAATATTGAAGAATTAGAAATGCCAAACAACAGTCCTTCATCCGCCCACGATTCAACACCAGATGATGAAAGCTAGTCCTGCACAAATATTCTTTTTCAATCCCCCACCACTTTACATTAAATATATATATTCTCCCCTTATTTGCTCTCCTCATTTCATCGCCTACTTTTACACCATCTACACCGCTCCTCTCTAACCTGTACACAAACATGATGGACGGCTTTTCAATCACATCACAATTGGAAGACGATAAATTAAAACTCGAAATTAACAGAATACAATTGGAAGCACAAAATCAAGAAGAAATGATCCGGCTGTTGAAGCTCTTCAAATGCGTACTGTGGTTGGTATGCCTCTATCTTCTCATCGCCATCACCATCGGCATTTACCAGACCCTCACCGCCAAACATCGCTTGGACACCGCTTCAAATAAAAATTCTACTTGGCTTTCCTAAAATAAATTATTAATTCCCACAGCCCTACGCCCCCGTCCGCTCCCGCCGCACTCCCGCCCGCCACTGATCCCCAGACTCCCCACCTTTTTTAAAACCCCCTCCAAATGACCTTGACACACTTACCAACCCCACCCCAAACCCCCAAAAACACCCCCAAATTAACAACACACACCTGCCAGTTACAAACGCTGACCTTGACCTGCGCCAGGACCGGCAAAATCCATCTACTATGGCCGTTATCGCCATTCTGTGTTCATGGCCATCCTGGGATTTAGGTTTGTTTATATCTTTCCAAACTAATTAATAAACGTTATATTTTACTGTCAGTAAAATGTAGTACGCATTTACCAAGTTGATAAAACATGTAATAATTTAGTAGAAAGTATTGGATAAAACATGTAGTAATTTTATAGAAAATATTGATATAGGATTGTCAAATTGATATTTATGTACGATCAAGATTCGACATGTAGCAAACTACACGTGTATCCAAGGTATGAGGTTAATAAAACCGTTACGTTTGTTGAATTTTGTAAATAAAAAACGCCAACTCAACAGACTCCCGATAGCTTGACTGTGTGGAACATTAAACTGCCTAATTATTATTTGAATCGTTTATCTAGCCCCGATCCTTATATTACCCGGAATTTAGATAATTAGGAAAGGTTGTACAACTGGCCGTCTTTGAGTCAATATAAAAATATTTGATAGTTATTATCGGTATCTTAATGTTTATTCCGATTTCCACTGCCCGATCGTCACTGTGAGGTATTTGTACTATTTGAGATTGAGTAAACTCGGGTATTCGTGTTTTCTTTGGAAAAACCAACCTTCACAAACCTCGACAGTGACTAAATTAAGCAAAGTTTAATGTTAAACCACATTTTTACTAACCCTCACACGAATCCTTGAATCACAAACCTTAACTTTTTTTCATAGTTCATGGTTTCATAGTTTACAAAAGTTTCGTTAGCCTGTAAGATTTCGTTTCTCTTAATATTACTTTAAAATAAAATAATTTCATCGTGTCTCGTCGTGGAGGGAGATTGGCATCAACTGACAGCTCTTCTTGTCTCAGTAAACTGCACTTTTTGCTTTCTAAGCAGATTGACAAGCCGATAATCAACAGAGAGATCTTCAAATCTGTTCCGAGACTGAGATCGAACAAGGGCCTAAATTATGTTACCCAAGAACCCTCACAGAAGAGCAACGAAGAATGTCTATACGTTTTTACATTTGTCTTTTGCTTACTCTTATCACATTGTGTAGTCATTCTACTATATTTAATATGCATTTTACCACGCATTCAAGTTTTCTTTGTGAAATTTCGTTATGTAAAAAAGCAACATTTCACCATCAAACATAAATCTTTAGTTATATTTTCCTTCGATGTAATTATCTTATGTTCTATGAATAAAACATTTAAGGTAATGATTGATTTCCACAATAGTACACTTAGAGATATCATTAAAATACTATTTTCTAAAGAGCACAAAGAGGAAGATTCCCCCAAAGCCTATATTGCAATGTAATCCGAGATTTTGATGTGGGATGGACACTGCTGAATTAAACATTAGCCTCGGGGTTGGGGCCGTCGACGAGAGTACAACATACCACAATCCCAATCATAATTATAATTCAAGGTCAGAATTAATTGGTAATGTTGCTGTTTTTTATTTTTTATTTTATTTTATTTTTTTAGTACACTTAAATTATTCTAAGACCTATACAGGGTGTCACAGAAATACGCGACTGTCTAGTCCTATTCACATTTTACGCATGAAATAAATCGAAAATTTTCAGGAAATGTTTTCTATTTCGGCTTTGATAAATAAATAAAGTTTATTTATGTAACTAATTGTTGCATTAGTTTCAAATTAGGCATATTTTTCACTATTATTTAAAAAAATAGCCGTCATTTTTTTATTTTAAAAGCAAATATTTTAAAAACGTAAATTAAAAAAAAAAATGCCAAGACTAAAGAAAGTTAGCAAATGTAATTATCTGAACAGGGTGACCAATGATAAATATTGAACAACAAATGATGGATTAAATGCGATTCGGCACTTGTAATAGTACGGTACTTGTACCTTAATAATAATTACGGTATTTGTAAAAATGTAAAAGTATGTTAGGAAGCGAAAATGTTTTTTTTCATAAGACAAATCAGATTATCTCTATCATTTGTCGTTAAATCTCTACCATGGTATCATGTAATCATCGTATGATCGTTTATATAAATAAATTTTCAAAACTGTTTGAGTCGGTATGGCCAAAATAAAAAACAATCGTTTTTAAAATAGATGATATTTATATATAAAAAAAACGCCATTTTAAATATACACAGTGGAAAGTCAGAATACCTTTCTTGTAAGTATGTAAATGGAATTTTTTTTAATGATCCACGCCCAGTTGTAAACTTATTGAATAATAGGTTCATAAATAAAAATTATTAAGCTTAAAAATTAAATGGCGGATAGCGACTTATAGCCAAAATTTAAAAAAAAATACTAAACATTTTCGATTAATTTTTATATGTACAACTAGAATATAAATAACCAAGATCACCTTTTTGTGACATTATGTATATTTATATACATAACCTATTAGTGAAGGGATAGTGTTTGGAATTTTTTAGATTTTTCATACAACTGCCTTCGGAGAAGAATCTGAAATGGTGTGGCAATCAGGTGTTGAAATCTCCAAACGTACTAAAACATTATCTGTAATCAACTTTGTTAATATTTACGGATAACAAAACAGGTAGGTGATGAGTTATGGAACCGTGATAATCTCTAATGCAAGTAGCGACACCTGTAGGTAATTTCGGCAACCTCGACCTTAAAACTTGGAGGACGAGAATTCACGCCGCTTATGATAATGATCGTCATATTGCTAGGGTTTTTCATAAATTATGACCTAACTTTGTTTTGAATTTCCAAATGTGTGTAGCTGTTAACTGCATACTATTCAAATTAAGAGTTAAGACGATAAGATAGTTGTATTGTTATACAGTCTGGTTGAAAAGTCCCAGAACTGTGAAATATATTTTTTACTATTATAGATAAAGTAATGAGACTTGGTATATCAATATAGGCCATAAATGTCTACTCTTTTAAGCTATTATTACTTGGTTATCTCTTAAGGGGAACGACCCTCTAGGAGTCAGACAAAATTCTTAAGTAGCAGTGTAGGTCGAGTTTTGTATAAAATTAAAGGTCTCACATAGCAGAGTAAAATTCTGCGAATTAAACTTCAAATGGGTGACCGAGACGGAAATGACATTTAAACAAAGTCTTCATTAAAATCATATGGGTAACAACTGCAACTTAAAACTGCAACAACTTTACTAATACTCAACATTTTAACGTAGGGTAGTGGCTTATTACTCCAAATACAAAGTGGTTTAAGGTGATGTCAGTCACAAACCCATATGATCCATTAAAATCATCACACTCATCCTTCAGCCATACTCAACTAAAAAACGTACCATGCATAGCTCATGGTGATAGCTTTTCAAATTATTACATACATTTTTCTGGACTCTTTTCATAATGTTTTATTTAGAATTTGAACAAAGTGCATCAGAGAAAAAATCAATTTGAGAAAAATCAAAAATTTTGAATACTTTGTCTAGTTACAGTGGGGTTTTCTATCGTAAACAAATAGATGAGAATTTATAAAAAGTCAATACACATATATCGTCTAAAGGTTCAACAGAGATGCTATGAATAACACATGAACACGGGAACGTGACTAGATCTTTATATGTAGCAAAACATCCTTGATTTACTTTCGTTATTTGATTTTAACTCTATATGTTGTATTTTTACATAATAGAAGATACCTTGTTGAATATTTAGGCAACTAAACCAAGGTAAATTCAGTTTTGCGAAATGGGAGCTATTAAATATTTTTGTTGATTAATTTTCTCTATTTAGTTATTTAAATTAAAATTCTTTAAGCCACTACTGATAAACTCTCTTAGAAATTTAAAATAAGACGGGTCCTGAAAAGTTGTAATACATCTATTATCAATGGAAATTAATAAACTCTAATTCAATCAAGAGTAAAAACATAACCTTAGGTTAAAGTTTATCTTGTTAGCCTACACTGAAAGAAATTGGTGACTGTTATAGAAAAAAAGTAAGTAAATCTATCCAAACGTTTCCCCTAAATTTGTGACGACCAAACAATTTGATATTTTATCCCAATGATTTTGGATAAGTTTATTTGGGCATTTCAACTAAAGAGGTTAAAATAGATTAGCTATCCTTATTCTGAAATAATACTCTATCACATTACCACCTTCAAATAAACAGTGTAAGTGATTTTACTTGCAGCGTCTTACTTTATCACTCAAAATATTATTCAATTTTAGCCTAACAGTTCAGCTACTTAATCACGCGACCTAGTAGCATTGCTAAATCGCCCAGTACAGTTGGTAGTTTTAGCCAAATAGTACAGCTACTTCATCATGCGACCTCGAGAATCGCTAATTGACCTTAAATTAATAACAAAAACAATAAAATTCCTGCAGGTTTGTTATTACTATTGTATGATAATGATTACATCCTCACAATAACGGTTAATAGTTGGACATAAAAGTAAACTTGATAAAATTTTTGCTTCGAAACAAAATATTATTCATATTACGTTAGTCATCATTATATTACGGCGGGCCTGGTGTAGTCATTAACATCAAATATTTATGGCATAGGAAGGCGTGTTTGACACTTGAGGTCGTATACTACCATGTTCTTAATCTAACCACGATACAAAGGTTACAACTTACAAAAATAATACACTTCTTATCACTAAAAACAAAGTTAAAAACGAAACTGTCTGAATATAATGAGAAACTAATTTAATGCAAGTCACGTATTTTATACAGGGTGTTTGGTAGTAAGTGTTAAACAAATCATGGGTTATATTACTCAATACGCGTAAAAACTACAAATTTTCAAGGAATTATTTATCTTCATGATTATTTATTAAAAATAATCTTAATTGTTTTCTGAATAACAGTTTGTAATTAATTTAAGTTAACAAAACTTTATAAAAGTCTTGTTTTTTTACAATAATATAGATATTTTTCAAATACTCTTTAAATTTATATAATAATAAATTAAATACTTGAGATATATAATTAGCCCTTATTAATAGTTAAAAGTTAAAAAAAATATATAAAAGATTTTATACATAATTCTTTGATTTTTATTCAGTTTACTAAAAAAGTCACAATGGGTAAAATACTTTGAAAATCTTTTTAACCAATAAGAATTCAAACATGTATATCAACAGTGTATCCAGTATTTCAAATTGAAAAAAAAATAATTGAAGAAAACTGGATGGGGGATGTGATTCAAAATGAGGAATTAACATTTTTCACATACAAAATTGTTAATTTTCAAAACTTGTCATTAAATATTTAAGAACATCCTAAAATAAAATAATTCATAGCTTTGAAATCTGAACAAAACCATTAAACTGACATTTTGATAGTAGATATCACTATTGAAGAGCTAAGTTTCTGCGAACACAACGACCACCAGATGCGAATAACTGTCAATACCTACTCAGCAAATCGTTCCGGGCATCTGTTGTGGATTATTTTACATTTGTCTCCCTCTGCTCTCTCAGACTTTCTCACAATGAGAAACAAATTTCCATGAGACAAACTATTGGGACATGGACAGAAAAGTAGTTTTGAATCGCACGCTCTCTGTAATTATTTTTCTGAAGCTGAAACATTCAGTAACTTATTTTGCGTATACATCTATGAGTTGGATGGGGATTGAACAATGTGAGGCTAAATAGATGTTCATCCGTGTGAAAACAATGCGATTAAATGAATAACACAGAGTTTGCAATGATTAAAATATAGTTTATATAAAGACCCTGAGAAATACAAAAACAAAGCAAACAAATTACTTTTATTTTGTGGATTATTATCTGTGTTAATATATAAAAAATTTTTGTTTATATTAACTCGATCAGTTCAATTTGATTTATTTCTCTGATGAGTAAAATTACAAATGCAGTTTATGTTTGGGAAACAAACTCTATTTTTCTACGAATGGATAAACTGGGGTTCAATAAGTAAAACATGGCAAGGTATACGTGACTAAATCGTAAGATGTATCAAAACTCAAAACAACCTTGATTTATAATGTTTGTGCTGCTATGCATACTAAAAGTTAATTTCTTATCTATTTTGTTGTTTACTAAAAAGCAATTCAAGGCATAGAACATGAATTAGGCATGTATGTTTTGATATATAATCAATTTTTAGAGTCAACACCAATCCTGATGAAGCTATAATTGAATTTTTAAAAGAGTTTCATGGTAATATTTTCAGATCTAAGTACGAGATGACAAGAAGAGCAGACTATGCAGATATAGACTGCAGGCAGGTTGGCACCGCTGTAGTCATTAGTATTGTATGTTTATGACAGTGGGCGCTGTGTGTGACATTCAAGGTGGCGGACGGAGAGGTCCCAAAAACAGAGTTAACAACGATCTACACCTTGAGATATTGCTTAAAATTTAATATTACGGAATGTGTTACTTAATGTACAATTGAGAACATTCTCAGGCTTCTTATTATATTATTATTTTATTATCAGGCTTTCATTTGATAATATTACAAACAAATTATTGAAGTATGAAATATTTAATTAAGTGAAATATGTAAAAGGTTATATAAAAATCAAAATGGAATTGATAAGTGTTTACAATATATATAACAGATTACTCATTCCAGAAAAATTCATGACATTAAATCAGTTTTTTTTTTTAAGATTGTTGGATGGGAGATACGAGTTGTTTTAATTTAAACTTATTCACTCTTTGTTTTATAGTTTAATTAATATGGGTGTAAGTAAGTCTAGCCAAGAGCTCAAACCAGTAGAATATCTTAAAAATGTTTGAAAACAATTAATTCAATCATTATATTGATTAAAATTTACAAATTTCGTCATAACTTGAACACTAATATTTCATTTAATGTAGACTTGTTTCAATAATATTTAATAAAACAAATAGTTAAATAATGTTTCTAACACGTATGGCAAAATATATTTATAAATTATTCTATTTTCAGTATGGATGAAAGCTTATTCGCTTCAAACCTCTGCTGAAAATCATCATGGATTCGGATGTTTCGTGGTTCTCGATGAATAAAACATTAGTTGCCGGTTATCTGACCGGTCCCTAGCGATCGAGATATTAAAACACTGCACCTACAAATGTAAAGTAGTAACCTTAGATTTAATTATTACTTATCTTACACGTCTATTATGCAATCCATTACATGATAACGTAAAAATAAAAATAATAATACTTAATTTGTAAAACGCATTAAAATAGAGAGAGATAGAGAGGGAGCGATTCATTATAGTACAAACAAGGGAGCCTGTCGTGGCGGCCATTATTGTTGATAGCAAAAAGCTGTGTTCAGCGACGATTGTATCTAATCTTCTCACCACTGCTTTTTAATAGTAAGGATAAATCCACAACCAAGCTACTAATTCAGTCAAAAACATGATCAGCTTGATGATGGTTGAAATGTGTTCAACCATCAAAGTGTTCATTTTATATGCTGATAAACAAAGATAGAAAAATTCTATTTAGTAAATGTTTCATTTTAATTAACTCGAAAACTGCTGCTCGGATTGTGTAGAGGAACAGAAATTAGGAACGTGTCATTCGTTGGAATTCAAAATAAAGTTTATGAAATCTTTATTTTACGGGCTTAAGTGTTGCATAATTTTGTTTTACTCATGGTGTGTGAAACATTCTACAATAAGTTCTTCAGTATTACAAAAATTATATTAAATTATAAATGTAATATAATACGTTGTACACAAAGGAATATGTACAGCGTTAATGTTAACGTTATATGTTGTACATAAACTAAAATTTACCTACTGAACCGATTTTCAAGATTGAGGTGTCAATTTAAAGCTTAGGATATACCACAGTGACGAATCGTAATTAAAAAGGTCATATTGTTTTGGGCTTCGTCCGCCTTGCCTTTGATTTATTTCTAGAGGGCGCTTTAAAATGTTGACCAAGTAAATGTTTATTACAAGTTCTTTAATGTGAATTGTAATTTAACAGCTGGTTACCTTCAGATAACTTTTAAAAGCCAGATAGTAAACAAAAATAGATCTCTGCCACTTCATAATCGACATTCACGTACTGTAGGTGAGTTTCACTTATACAGAATCATAAAATGCGCAATTTGCGCACGGGCCACCTCATTGTTTTTAAATGAATAAAATTTAGGCTACAACTTACAAAGAAACTTGTTCAGCCCTTCATGATCTCGCAATGAGTACCTGAAACAAAAAGTACATTTTTGTAATAAAATTCTATCAGCTTGATGATTAAAATTGTATTAAATACTTCAAGTGACAGCCTGTAAAAAATAGGCTACCAAAAATACCGAACTCGCTAGTTCAAAAGATGCTTTTCAATAGAGTTAAAGTAAGTAAACAGTACAAATATGCGTTAGCAGTTGACATATATCACAGATGTAGTCTAAACACGATTGTACATAATGTTCTGAATCCATTCCCTGCCAAGGAAAGTAAAATAAAACTTTGATTCCTCATAAGTCTTTACACTAGGTCCTGGGTTCATTTTTACTTTTCTATTTTATATAATTGATTTTTAGTTTTCTGTCAAATGTTCTAAAGTAAAAAGATTTTTCTAATTCATAATATTTACAAAAAGATAAAAGATCACGTCTTATTAAATAAAGCAATATAAATTTAACACCAATTGATAATTTAAGTTCATTCTTTAAGCGTAAAAAAATTTGAGACCTTTTGAAGCAGAGCTACAAAAAAATTATACAAGATGGCAAACATAACATTTTTTACGAATTACTTCTTAAAATTAAGATTCACAGGGCTGTAATTATTTTAACCAAAGTTAAACCTATATTGACATGATACCAATTTATGCACGTCGTTACATTTACCGTTTATCAAGTGAGCACACAGTATGTGTATTATATAAATAATACAATTGTAAAACAATTGATCGACAATAGTTTAGAGCCACCAATAAATATAGATTCGTATTTAGAACGAACATGGTTACAATTAACAAAAATGTGAATGTTATGTCACATCAATTTGGAATCAGAGCACTTAAGGGCATACTTTGTTAATAGTTCATTATCGTCATCTTAAAAAAGTTATACATGTTAAAGATGGAGTTTGTGAAAATTAAGTGTACTTTAATAAATAAAGAGTATATGGTTTAAAACTTCATATCACCCCCAAGAATGGTTTTAGCAAAAAACACCATCCGGCAACAACCCAATTGGTGATAAATTATATTAGCGTAATGAAATCAGTTCCTCTATCAATTTCATAGGGTATACAAAATAATCTCTTTATGTGTATAAAAAAGCTGCAGTAGTGTAGTTTATTTCAACACCATATTGGAGTTAAAACTGAGGAGAGAAAAAAAATTAAAAACATGGTTTGTAAGAACTACAGTAATGTTCGAGAAATAAGAACGTTCCAGCAAATATGAAACGTAATCTGGAGGCAAAGTTGAGGTCGGAGTTCTTGCCACCAGGTGTCGACTTTTCCGTTCTTATAATAAAGAGCTCTTTCCTTAAGAAGACTTTTTGAGCTTCTTGAAAGTTTCTTTTCAAAGTATTGCTTAGTTATAATGCATTCTTGAGTAGTATAACTATTAAAATATTATTCAAATACCAGTGAAAGCCATGTCAATATCTAAGGAGAAATATTTATTAATTTTGCAGACCTGAGTCAGTAAAATATATCTTGATTTATGTGCCGAGTAGATCAGTGTATGTATCTAATGCTTTAATTTAAAATTAGAATAGCTGAGTTATATTATATCAGGTATTTGACATTTCTTATTGAGTTTATTAAAATGTGAATACAACGGTCTTTTTATAGTTGACTAAGGAAAGGAAATCAAATATTGTTAACACTAATAGTTTTTAAAATGTCATTCTCTAACCATAACATTAAAAAATTTTTAAGCAATAAATTTAAAGAGTCAAATTTTTCACAAAATAAGTATTTTGCAAACTATTCTATGGAAATAATAAAGTTATAATCTTTGTCAAAATGTTTTGGTAATTAATTAATGGTTGCTGGATAATAATTACTGAAGTATTAAATATATAATTTGTAAGATTGTTAAATATTGTTAGATTTTATTTTTAAGTAACCATTGTATTGACCTACAGATATTTCATTGGACTCACATGCCACCCATCTCAACTATCCCATCTGGCAAATCATGAAAGTTCTTTGCAATAACAAAGTTTTTCCTAGCTCGGTTTTAGGGTTTCCCATCCAATGGCGAAGCAATTTTTAACAACAAGTGTCCAAGGAAAACAAAATATTGTTATTTTGTATAATCAAACAATTTTTGTAGACCATTTATTTCTACACGGTTAGATTAACAATGGATTACAGTTTTTACCATAATTTAATCACAAGGGTCAAAAGGAGAGAAAAACAGAAACAAGAATTATAGGTCAGAACTGAATTTTTAGTTTTTGCAAGCGTATTCGTGACAAATAGAGTCTGTTTAAATAGTTGATTATGTATTGTGACAACTGTCAAACAAACAGAAGATTCTAGAGTATAGATGATTTAAAAGTGTTATACACGAAATTATCATTTTAATATATGAGTCAAAATACACTATTCAATATTTTTCCATCGAAAGTTATTATGTAAGTCGTCAGGAATAACGCAATAGTTTAACTGCTCTATATAAATATAAAACTTAAATATAAGAAGCTTTGTAAATTTGGGATTATCATCTAATGTAAAGTGTTAATTGTTGTTTTGCGTAATTCTGGGAAAGAGTTATTGATAATAAGAGCAGCAGATTTATGGGTTTCCCCTAATTAGTTTCTTCAGCTGGGAGTCAGATGCTGGGGTTTTGTTGATAACCCTTGGCGGAACAGCCAGAAATAATTGCGGGATGTAATAGCCGATGATCTCTCATGATTTTTACTAAGTTTTGTTTTTACTTGATAGCATTAAATTATACAGATACATTGATTTTCTATGGGTTTTTTATTCAACCCGTTTTGTCTTTGTTTACGTTTGAGATGTCAAAATATTCGTGTCAGTCTGTAGTTTTTCATAAATGAAGTTAATATTAAAAATATTGACACTAAAGGTCACATAAAAGCCTTAGTTTAGTTGCGTAAGTAAAATTAGTATGGGTCATATTTTGGTTAAATTGCAACCATAAGCAGTTGTTGATAGTATAACATCGTGATAATGAATTTTGAAGCAATTAATCCTAGTTGATAAGACAGAAGAACTTATCTTAAATACTAAAAAAGCAACCAAACTACTTAAATATCAAAACAATATGATTAATGCGACCCATTATACTGCATATGTACCCTTGGACAATTACTTATTAAATAAGTTAATCACAAGCTCTGTTATGTTAACCTAAAACTACCCCAGGCCAATTAGTATTCTTGTAGCTATATTATAATCATTACTTAAAATATTAAACAGTTGTCATTTTACGAAAAAAAAAAAAAACTAATGGATATAAAAACATTACTTTATCTCAAAACAAATATTACAGGAGTAAAATAAAAATGGGAAACCAATACGTTTGTCAATTTACGATGGAAAAATTATGAGTAACTGACATGATAAATTAAACATCATGCATCTGCACCTAATCCACGTCAAAGCTCACTGTCCGTTATATTTTGTTTTTGGTCTATCCACAAAGCTTATATGAATACATTATAGAATTATGTTTGTTTAAAATGCTAAAAAATTATTTGTGATTGATTTGAAATTTCAATAATAATTTTTAGATTACATGAAAACATCGGTTAGTCTTTGGTAATTATTCATTTTGAATTTCTATTATTAAACAACAAAAAAGTAGCCTAATACATATTATAAAAAAAAGTAAAAAAATATATATATCTTTGGGAGATAAACTAAAAGGCGTCAGTCCTCCTCGCTTCAAATATCATAACCTATTATGCTCTATGCGATCATTCATATTATTTTGACATAGGAATTGAAAACGGACTCGCTGGGTGATAACTTAGATTTCCGTGAATGATTCGAAATCCATTGATTATATAAGTGAAGACTTTCAATAAAGTTTGTAGCTTAATAACAATACGTTAACCGTTAGTATTTTAGAGAAGCATTCGGTTTCTACAGTTAAATCTCATCATATATTGTATAATGTGCTCATTACAAATTCATTTCCTCCTATATGCTAGATCCTTGATTATTCATAGGTAACTAATAAATATGAATAGTAATATCCTAGACTTCTAAAACTAAATTACAAATGTCAAAATTTTTTACCCAAATTTTACATTGATTTTCCAACAAAAATGTCTTAAAGCTTTAAAGCACATGCATAAAATTAATGAAACAAACCTCAATACTTCCCGTGCCCCAGTAGTGCCACCTTCGGGTGTCAAAGGTGCTTAACTGAGACAACCAGTTCGGTGTCGGTCACACATTTTACTGGCTGACCTTGCCTTTGTTTTGGGTTGATTCAGCATCTACAGATAATTGCTGAGTGCGCACCCAACGATCAGCGCGGTCTATATTGTTCATAGATAAGAAATAATATCTAATGCTGTTCTGAAAAAGGCTAAAAACTCAAATTTGATCTTAAGATAAATTTAGCCTGAAGTTAAAATTTTCTAAATGACCCCCTAACATTTTAGCATTTAAGGAAAATGAGAGCTTCTTAAAAAAAGGTTGAATATATTTTTACTTTTCGAATGTAATGTTCTCCTAATAATCAGTACATATTGATTCAACTGTAAAGTGAACTAAGAATAATAAGTGGTGGTTAGCCTGTGAATTTTAACTTAACAATATTTTTTTCATAAAATGTAATGAAGTATTTTTAAAGATTTTGCTAACAATTAAATACAATTTAGCTTTTATTTTTTTATCTCTTAGTAAAGTAAGTGAATGTAAAATGTAGCAGGAAAAAATATATTTCTGGTTGGATTAGTGTTCGTTGATGAATAAAAGATCAAATTTCAACTCTGCTGGTCTCCAGTGACCAAGGGTTTGCAAGCTTTATAATTCTGAGTTTCACTCTAAATATAATTTAAATAAAATACTTCCTGTTACATATATTTTATAAAATACGTTTAGTTCGTCTTTGTAAAATTACGTTTTATTAAATACTTAGGTTATTAAATGAAACACGTACTGATAAAACGTTATCTTACTAAAAATGTATAGTGTTTATAACATTTAAAGCACAGTATACAAAAGGAAAAACCAGTTGTATGTATAACAAGTATTATTAAAATTAAAATAAGGTCATATCATCTCATTCAATATGTGTGCTCGATGGATGCAATACATGTTGTACGTACAATACACACGTAAAGGAAGATGTAAAAGGTGTCAAATGTCGTTAATTAACGACAGTAGTATATCGCCAGGTGCCAACTCAGGTGCCAGGTCCAGCGCTGGGGCGGTGTCATGTGCCCAGTCGTTATGCCATGTTTATGACGTATCCTGATATAGGCTGCATCGTCGTTGGCAGGTTTACATTGCATCGAAACCTGTTTAACTTATAAGCTTATTTCCAATCGTTTTTGTTACAAACTAATGCTATTTATTGCAGATTTTCCTTCACATAGATTAACCTCAATGGTTTACAATTTTAAAAAGTGGTTTTTAATATAAAGTAAAATTTAAAGCGCAAAAATAAATATATTAAATTATCGAGCAATAATGGTTAATGACTTCATCAGCGTTTTAGTTATTTTTTATACGGTGCAATATATTAATAATAAAAATTTCAATCTTATCGAGACTCGCTCGTCGGTTTTAATGCACTTTTGTTTCAGTATACTTTTAAACAGACTATTAAATGTATACCTACAACCAACTGAACACCTTTCATAGCTAACAGCTCACTCAAAACCAACGTTTAAAGTAGTTTTTTAAATTATGTTTACATTTCGGTTTAAATTCTCTAACAAATTTAAAATTTATTTTTGTTAAATTGAATTTTCCAAGTCTTTTTAGATTAAAAACTTCTTTCCCTATAATAGAGACTTTTTCAATATATTTATTTGGTCAAAATAGTCCTAAATTCCAATTGTTAACAAAACCTACCTTCTAGATTTTGATACAAAATGTAAATACATCGCTACAGACATTTTCTCATTATAGTATAGGATATAAAAATTAATATTCTAGTGGAAGAGCAGTTTTTAAAATTTTGCATAAAAATTTTCAAATAGTTTGTTAAACAGTAATTGAATTGCTTGGCGATTTACGAACAGAAGACTGAACATATTCACGCTACGTTAACTTAACAAACAATAACCAGCGGCTCCAAGTCAAATATTTCCTGCAATAAAAATGTCACTTTCACAACTTATGGATGTTATTCTGGCTGTCTTTACGAGTTTTGGTTAAGTACCATTTCTAAATATGTCATTATAATCTTAAAAATAGTAAGTCATTTAATATACCGTATAACCAACAAGTATATTTATTTCCTAATCATAATAATATAAAACAAAAACTTGTGTATAGAAAGGTGAAATTTAGTTTTGATATATTCGTATAAAAAATCAATAATAAAATAAAATCTTTCACTTTAAGTTACTATATTTCATCAATAAAGCTAAAGTCAAGAATTTGTATACGAGCTCAAGTTAACTAACAACTAATACCATTATATTGAAGCAATTTTTTTATTTCCTTTGTATGTTAGGGATACTATCATTAGTATAGTAATAAGATAAACATTTTAAACAAGTTTCCTTTTCAAACATTGTGTTTTTGTAATAATAAAACAAATATTAATTAGATAATGTCTTAACCTATATTTAGGAGATAATTGTTAGATCGAGAAGGGATGCCACTGGTTTAAAAAACTAAAATTAATATTTTTTGTGATAACTGTAGAGATTGTTTCCAGAATAAATGCGGCACATCGTTATCTGCGTGAATTCCAAGAATCTCAGTTTTATAAGGTTTAGCAGGTGAAGGTGAGAAAAGCCAGCTCCGCGCATCACTGCTTTTTATATCACTTGGCTATCTGGGTCGTTCAGTTGCGTTTTCATTTCGTTCTACCAAGAAACATATCACCACGTGACACAACCACACCTTATGTCGTAGATGAGGGATGACCCATCATGTGGCTAGTCTGTTTTGACTCTTGAAATAAAGATGGGCCGGAAATAGCTATATGTGTATTAAGAGCTCAAAATACAACAATGTCGCTCGAGAATCGTAGATGGATAACATTTAGAGAGTGGATATGACTATATGTGCTCGTTATTGAAAGCTATTTTTGTATGATTTGTAAAATGGTGGAAACCTGGGAAAATAAATAAATAAATAAATAATACACTCCATATTTTGTCTAACACCATGATAGAATAAAATTTTATTCCATAAAGAAGGTCAGGATGTATTTGATTTTTCTGTTGGAACACACTAACAACTATCAAACATAACCTCAAAAAAAAATAAAGAAAGAACAACAATTACTAAACGACAACAATGACCAACACCTGCTGTATGGTTTGTAATAACAGGTGACATTAAATAGCTATTTGATTTAGCGAGTGGGAATGAAATCAAAGAGTAGGGGAGAGCGGGGTAGTACCGTACGGCGGGGCAATATCATTCACCGTATTTTCAAACAAGCTGAAGGATGCAGTGAGCGCTGAGAGGTGCTGCTATCTAGCGGAAGTAATGCGAAACAGATAGAGACAGTGGGGGAGCGTCCATCTTGACAAACACGTGTGTGACGAAAGTTTTTTTTCAGTCAAATTTCCTTCTAATTTTATAGACTAACTTAAACTGATGTAAGTGAAACATGCTATTACCTACTGTATTCAAACTAGTGGTTATGAATAGCTCATACCTTGGTTATTTTTTTAATACCAAACACAAGCCCTAAAGTGTTCTTATTTTAGGTTAGGGTTGGA
Source organism: Neoaliturus tenellus (assembly GCA_030545055.2). Classification (NCBI taxonomy): domain Eukaryota; kingdom Metazoa; phylum Arthropoda; class Insecta; order Hemiptera; family Cicadellidae; genus Neoaliturus; species Neoaliturus tenellus. Next base: position 251,402,556 of record CM061532.1, read on the forward strand.
AAAGATACGTCATGTCATTTTGGGACAATGCCGTACTGCTTGCATGCGGCAATACCGTGCAGGATGCAAGGTATTCATTACAAGTAAAAAATGTATTATGTATTGTTTGAATTGTAGTGTAAGATTATACTTCCTTTTTTTTAATAATTTAATATTGAAAAAAATTAAATAAATTTTCTTTTTTACATTACTTTTTATTTTTATATTAAAAATGTATTTTGTATTGTTTTGGACTATAGTGTAAGCTTATGTTTTCTCTTTTTTATTAATTCGATATTAAAAAGAAAATTTTAATTAAATTTTGTTATACTAAGTTTAACTGGTGCACGGTATTGCCCCGGCGCTTGTGGCAGTACCGCACAGTGTAAAGGTTTTGTAAAATGGGCTTAGCACTCAAAGTTAGCAAGAAATTTCAAATATTAAACAAACAATTTGTGGCAAATCAAATTTATTTCAAAATGAGATGTTTTACACTTTCGCTGAAGTTTCCCAATTAAAGATAAAAAATAATATTGCTTAAGTGTACGGTATTACCCCGCCCTCCACAAAATGAACCGTTTTGTGTACTGGTTACAGGTGTGGCAATGGGATGATTTCCAAAAGTGGTAGAAATGTAATATATTTTAGTAAAAATATTAAATAGAAAAGTATATTATGGATACCCCCTATATTGTACTATATTTATGTTTTAACTTCCTTTATATTATTTAAAACTATTCTATTCTTGTAATAAATCACTTCCCGTTACCTTAATCAAAGTTTTTTTTAAGATTTTTAAAAACTTAAGCCCATTGATTGACGCTGATTTCCTCCAGAACTAAATTGTGAACTGAGTTGGCCAAGTCAACAGCAGGGCAAAGCTTAGCTCGGCTGTTTACTGGGGAATTGCCTCATGTTTGATGAATTAAACATCCTGGTCTGACCTATTACATGTGGAAATTCATTTCTATTTCATTCTTCAACCACCTCGTCAAGTCAAATATTTCAATAATTTTTAAATAAAATGAAAATAAAACCATATAGATATAACAAATAATTAATAAATTAACAAATAACAAATTAAAACTTTGTTTCTAATTAACTTTTTTGGTTCGAACAAAGACAAAAGTAGATTTTTTTGTCACAATGTGGTACTTAGTTTAAAATTCAGTTCATTACATTTGTTATTCCAAAAAAAATTAAAACTTAATCAACCATATGTTTGCAATTTATTTTAATGTAATCTATTTACTTTAGGTGTGAAAATAAAGCAAAAATGGATTTATTAGCAATCAATAAGCGAATCATTAACAATAAAATGTTCCTTATTCAGGACCGTTGAGATGGATCCATTTCCGCCTCGAGTCAGCCACTTCCTTTGTTCCCAATTGATTGAGGCAGTTCTGGATAATTACAGATCCACCTCAGACAACAAAGTTCAAAGCGTCGGGACCGAATCGTTTTTACACCTTCTCGCCCGGAATAAACTTTGTTTCTAATTAACTTTTTTGGTTCGAACAAAGACAAAAGTAGATTTTTTTGTCACAATGTGGTACTTAGTTTAAAATTCAGTTCATTACATTTGTTATTCCAAACGAACTTTTCAAGGTTACTTTGAAGACCTTTTTGCTTTGTTTTTCTATTCAGACTTGATTTATGTACTTATAGCGGACATTTTGTCCATGGTTTTCAACTTACTTTTAATTGTTATATAGGCAGTATTTGACAATATAAAAGATTACCAATTGCTTTTGCAATGTCGTATTCAGTTGGAAAGAATAAGTAGGCAAGTGAATATGGAATCAGTGCAGTTTAGTTAATTTTATATATAATCATAATTGTGAATATAACCTTATGGATTATTTACAAAAGATTTTATTTTTAAGGTGTAATGAAAACTCGATAAAAGATTTTCATGTAGTTTTTTTCAGTACCGGTAAATAAAATGAAGGATTGCAAAATTAGAAAAGTGTATACATAAACAAAAATTCCTCACGAAATTATTTTTATTGGTTTTGTGTACCTTAATAAATAAACTAACTTTCAATAGATTCAAAAAGAATTAAAATTAACTACTATATTTTTATTTTTACTGTATTGAAAAGAGACACCTTTGTTTCAACCTTGATCAAGTATGAATAATATTTTTGTAACTCCTTATTTTTATTACACTAGTTTAAGGTAATAAAAATTAGTGTAAGGTTTAAGGCACCTTTTATATTAAACTAGCTGTTTCCCGTCACGGCTTTCCCCGTTATTGAATTTATTTTCCAGGTAATTAAGCTCGTTCGCTACGATCCCCCGCTGTCACGCTCACCTTATATATAAGAAATCACCGGAATACCTAAAATAAGAATTTTTCATTGAATTTGTTCCGTAACAATTAATTAAAAATAAAGATTTTCAGATTTTTTACAAACTATTTTATGCTTTCTGGGTGAGAGTCCTTTGCACATATTTTCACCAAACCTTACAAAAACCATCTTTGAATAATGCTTAATATTGCCTGAAAGTTTCATTACAATCTCTCGAGCGGTTACAGAGTCCATAGGTAACATGCATACATATATATAATTACATTCCTCCTCTTTTATAGATATTGATAACTAACCCTCAGACTCCTCATATAAAATTACATTAAACTCATTTTTAGTTTATAAAACGTGTAAACTCACATTCCAAACATGTGAGCCACACAGTTCGTAGTTTTTAATTATTAAATGTTGCCCTAGTTTGTGTGGGGAAACATATGTAATGTTGCGACACAAAGCATTATCCTACAAACGTTCCAGCTTTGAAGTGGAATAACTACTTCTGTACCTTTTATAACAAAGCATAATTTTATAACGGATAAACCTGAACATAGTTGAGTTACACTTTGTGATGATAAAGATGCTTTTTTAAAGATATAAAATAATATATTTTTCCACATTGAAATTATATGCCCTTGTGATACAATTTATGTATATCCAAAGTTGTAACTATTGTTATGACGTCAATAATCAGCAATATACTGCAAGTGACACATCATAAGGCAGTTACCAGTAAAGTAAGGGCTGCCAAGTCATTATTGTTTATTTATGACGCATCTTGCACTACCTGCCAAATGTTATTTTGTCGATAAGTTATAGCTGTTGATAAAATGTTACACGACCAAAAATGTGAGTAACACAAATTAAAATACGGTTTGATTAACAAAACCTCTACATATATAAAATAGAAATAAATTAAAAAACCAAGCTTACAATTTTACAGTCCATGATGAGTAACATCATGAATTAGTATGCAGGCCTAGGTTAGGAAAATAGTATTATGATAGTTTAGACTAAATAATTCAAAGCAGTCTCCCACTCTCTTGCTCAACACAAACCACTCATAAATCACTATTATTCTTAAATTTCCTGTTATGGTTGGGTGTTTAAATTCAGTACCCTGAATTTGTGTGATATTTGTATGAACAATTTTTTATTTTATTTTATTTTTTTATTTAGTTAGGGCTCTTCCCACTGATTTTGGGATTTTTCATTTTACTTTTGGCCATAGCTTAAATGATTAGCTATTTATTTACATATGCTATTTTTTCATCGATATAGATCAAAAATTTTAAACTCTACAGTCTCTTTTAGTTAATGTTAGAATGAATGAAGAATAAGTATTAAGAACAGTGTGACAGGGTTTTATTAAAATTAAAACAATCTGATGGCGTTACCTCTATTTATTTAGGTTGTGACTAAACAAAAACATCTAAATAAATTATTTTAACAAACGTTTGTTCACGAAGGACAAATTTGGTTTAATCATGATAAAGGGGTTGATTACCAGTGATCTTTACTCAATCTTATAACCACTTAAATGTCGTAGGCCTATTTTTCCAAGGATCACTACATTTAAAATGTTTATGAAGATCGATGCAGTTTAACAAAACTAAAACTATAACATAAAAAAACTGTTCTATAGAGGTGAAAAATTATTAATGTACTCAGCTAAGACCTGACTATTTCTATTTTAATATTTTATAATGACATTGGGTAAGAGGTTTTGCCCAAATATTCACTGGTCAAAATAATTACTGTGATTGTTATTTTGGTATATCAAAATAAATAAAAATATACAAATATTTCTTATTAAACCTATTCAAAAACAATATCCAATAAATTAATAAAAACAAAAATAAAAATTAAAATTAACTATAAACTTGTATTTATGGTTTGTAAAAGCTTGCTTTGCATTGAGTAGAGAAAGAAAGATGACTTAAAAAACTATTTGAAAACATGAAACGATAAGGATCGCAGGATTGTCAATGATGAATTATTAGTTTGAATCTCGTCAGATTAGATGAAAATGACAACATACCAGACCGGCTTTGATGTACATACTAGAAATGCAATTACATTAGGAACGATAAATCGATTGTTTCTGGTAATAGTTGCTTTTAAACCAAGTGTATACATAATTTGTAATTACATACTTTGCATTAAATATGTAAGATACAATATTATTAGTATTTTCATTCGTAATCACATGAAACCCACTTACCAATTTGTAATTTTTATATTCTGTTTTAAGAATGTATAAACATAGTATGCCCTAATAAATTTTTAATTTTTCCCAACGTTATGTACAAATGTACGTAGTGCATGCGTACTTCCCTTTACAATAAAATTTCTTTTATTTTAGTATTATTAGTATAGTAATATGCCTACACATATAATTATAGTTTACAGTTAGTTACAGTTAGTACAGATAGTTTGACAGGTTTCAACAGCAATTGACGGATTTCAAAGAGCTTTAAAAAATATGAAGTAATTTTAAACTAATGTATAAAATATATTATATACTATACATTAGTTATAAAATATGCACATAATAAAATAATGTATAAAACTATATTTGAATCAATGATGATTATTAATAGAGACTCAATTGAAATTTGAAGTCAAGCAACAAATGGAAAACATATTTAAGATACTAGATTAATCGGTGAACCAAAGCAATTTTATCCTTTGATTATTTATTACAACATGTAGAGCACAATCTGCATGTCCCATCTGCATGGGATTATCTGCTATAAATTCTGAGAAACCTATATTTATCAGAAGACTGATAAGACAAGCAGTTTGTATACATTTATATGAAACCAACGTCGATTTAAACAATGTTATCTTACAAACTGTCAAAGCTTTTTCTCCTAATTTTAATTAACATATTTAACATATTTTAATTATAATTTTCTAAAAACAAACACTATTTAAGAAACAAATTTAAGTCAAGATTATTCAATAGCCCTTCTCTCACTAACTACACGCACTCCAGTTCTTCTAGACTCTATTCCATCTTATCTCCTTAGTCGTGTTATATTGTGACATGTATTTCAATTTACTCAATTTCTCCGCAACCTCTACTTCTTAACAAATTTGTATCATTATATATCTTAGCAACGTCTTCCCCAACCTTCTTATAATTATATGTAAATTTTACATTTTATTATTAATACTGTACCTGTAATGTTCAGTTTAGTTTACAGTTATTATATTTAATGATACGTTTTTATTAAAAACTTGGTACTTTTCTAATATATAATGTTTTATTGACTAAGCAACTAGTTAGATTAGCTTTATTAGTTGGAGATTTCTATGGATCGGACTCTTAGTGTTGCAAAGATAAGGAGTTAAACAATACTAAACTAATGTTAAATAGTCGATTAATAATAGAATAATCACAGGAAAAGAAAAACTTTTTCTAAAAGTAAAAACAGACAGACTTTACTTTGAAAAGTGTGATGCTTAACACTGACGTAAAACTATTTTTCCTACGACTGTCCGTGAAAACAGTTGTTTACGCACTCGATACTCGTCGCAAAACAGGTGATTGCCGTATTCAATTTACTTTGCGCACGCTAGATTTACTTTGCGCACGCTAGATTTACTTTGCGCACTCCAGTGTTAAAACATTAGAACACAAAACAATTTGCATTAGCCAGCAACGAAACGTTGATTAGTCAGGAATTAAGTTGGCAACACTGGATATAAACATCTGATCTATTGTTGTCCATGTGGTCATTTTCTATTGAATCAACATAAAAATAACCTACAAACCGGCTACAGGTGAGCTACCGGTACGTAAGTTAGCTACGCAATGATCAACTATGACAGTGACTTTAGTGATTTAAGTGACTTATATTCCCTGACGATCTTGCTAAAACTGCTAAAACAGTGGCGTTAAATCTTCTGCATGAAAAATACAATAAATTTTTAACTAAATGTAGGAAGTGCATAATACAGGATATCATTAATATCACTATCTTGAGTCAGGGACCTCACATAGTGCGTATTTTAACTTGAATATTAAACGTTTATACTTATATAAGAAATATTTGGCAGTCGTAGGAAAAATTTAATATGCAACTCGTGCGAAAAGTGCTTTCACTGCACTCGAGAGAAATTATTCCGCACTCGCCTGCGGCTCGTGCATAAACATTTCTCTCGAGTGCAGCAAATCGGCACTTTTCGCACTTGTTGCATAAATAACTATTATGTAGTACAGTAGTTAAAGTTTAGTTTAGCTTTAGAGGAGTGAATTATTATGTTCATTATGTTCAAACCCGTCTATTTAAGTCGTTGATTCAGACGACCATTCGATAGAGATATCGTCAACAATGTACAGCAGGCCGGAACACCTGATTCATACCGAACATTTACAAACGGCTGTCCCCTGCAGGGCCCAGACATGGCCGTTATCGTCATTCTGTGTTCATGGCCATCCTGGGATTCAGGTTTGTTTATATCCTTCCAAACAAATTATAACGCGTTACATTTTATAGTCATTAAAATGTAGTACGCATTTGCCAACGTGATAAAACATGTATAGTTATTTAAAAGAAAATATTAATTACTATACGATTGTTAAATTGATATTATGTAGCCTACGATCAAGATTCGACATGTAGCAAACTACACGTGTATCCAAGGCACTTTTCACTTGACGTTTTCAAGCAGTATTTTCACTTTGCACTTTTCTTGCTTACTATTATCGCAGTGTATAGTAATTCAATTAAATTTATCTGCATTTTACTGTGCATTCAAGATTACTTTATGACATTTTTTTTGTAAAAGGCAACATTTTTCACTATCCATAAATAATCTTTAACTATATTTTCCTTTGATGTACTTATTTTATGTTCTATGAATAAAACATTAAAGGTAATGATTGAGTTCCACAATAGAACACGTGGAGATATAATTAAAAACCTATTTTTTAAAGAGCACAAAGAGGAAGATTTTCCCAAAGCCAATATCGCAATGTAATCCGAGATTTTGATGTGGGATGGACACTGCTGAATTAAACATTAGCCTCGAGGTTTGGACCGTGGACGAGAGAACAACATACCGCAATCTCAATTAAATTATTATTTAGGGCAGAATTAATTTGTAATGTTGCTGTTTTATATTTGGAGCAATTAAATTGCTTTAGACATATACAGGGGAAACAGATATTCGCATTCTAAGCATACAATGACTCGAAAATGTTCAGTATGTTTTCTATTTCGGCTTTGATAATTTTACAGTTCTTTTTACACTTAATATTGTTTATTTACTTAATGTATTTAATATTAGCCTTAGGGTGTTGCATTAAGTCTAAATTAGGCATGGCCCTTCTAACATAAATGTAAATTTAAAAGAGTAATCTTTGTCCACTATTATTTTCAAAATAGCGGCCATATTTTTAATCTTAAAAAGCGAATATTTTAAAACTGTAAATTTTAACAAATTTCGTCAAGACAAAACAAAGTTGGCAAATTTAATTAACTGAACAATGAATGGCACTAATTATAAATATCGAACAACAAATGATAAAATAAATGTGATTTTAGTTGTAATAAATGTAAAATTAATGGCTTATGTTTAATGTTTAATGTATGGATTAGTTAGGAATTGAAAATAGCAATAGTTTATGCTAGTCTATTGTTGCTCTTGTTCCTTTTCTTGGATTATTGCCTTGTTATTTATTGTCTATTTTTCATAGTCTATACCGTTAGCATAAACTTAGCATGTACATAGTAGAATGCACTTTTGGCATGAAGTTATTTGTCGATTTTTTTTTCTTTTTTTGTTTTGCTGTATCTTTAAATGCACTTTAGATGGCACATTCTTAGCATATATAGCTTGTATTCTGCATGTAGTAACTTATGTTGTTGATTAATTTTTGTCTTTAAATTGTTGTTGATGCACAGGTTGGCATATAGCATGAGCATGAATTTTATTGTAACTGCCATTTAAACTTACTTTGTTCTACCTTGTCTTTGATGCTCTATTTTTGTATTTTATTTGCGTGTCATATTAATTGTACCTGAAACTGAAACGACTTAATTTATTGAATCAAGTAGTTATTAATTGCATGTAAGCGGCTCTGTAATGAAAATAATGTATTGTAACATTCTGTATGCTTAATTAAACATATTTTGTAAAATGGCGATTGCCGCATGTACAAATAAAATAAAAATAAAAAATAGTTTGTTTTTTCAAAAGACAAATCGCATTTATGGAGTCTTATGTTTTTTAATGATTATGTGATCTTATTATCATTGTTTACATAATTAAATTTTCAAAATTAATTGCTTGAGTCTGGTTGAAATTTGTGAAAGATTGCCGTTTTTTGATAAATGCTTTCTTAATAAAGAAGCCGCCGTTTTAAAAATACACATTAGAATATCATAACTTAACTTTCTTGTTAGTAAAGAGATTTTTTTAGAATGGTTCACGCCAAGTATGAACCTTATACAACAATTCGTTACATAAATAAAAATTAGTTAATTTATTTTTAAGTTTAAAAATAAATTGGCGGATAGCGAGTTATAGCAAAATATGTAAAAAAAACATTTTCAATTAATTTTTATATGTACAACTGAAATATAAATAAACAATAGCTTATTTTTGTGACACTATGTATATATATGTGCATAACACATTAGTAAAGGGATGGTGTTTGTAAATTAAAAAAAAATTTCATACAACTGCCTTTGCAGAAGAATCTGAAATGGTGTGGCAATCGGGTGTTTTAATTTCCAAATGTACTAAAAAATATCTGCAAACAACTTTTGTTAATAACAAAAGGAGTAATGGAACCGCGATAAGCTCTAATGCAAGTAGCGACACCTGTAGGTAATTTCGGCAACCTCGACCTTAAAGCTTAGAGGACGAGAATTTGCGCCGCTTATGATAATAGTCTTCATGTTGTTAAGGTTTTTCATAAATTATGACCTAACTTATATTTAAATATCCAAATTTGTGTAGCTGTAAGCCGCCTTCTATGCAAATTAAGTGTTTAGATGATAAAATAGTTGTATTGGTATACAGTGTGGTTGAATAGTCCCGGAACGGTAAAATATATTTTGCACTTTTATAGATGATGAGACTCGGTATATCAAAATTACCCATAAATGTCTACTCTTTTAAGCTATTATTACGGTTTATCTCTTAAGGGGGAGACCCTCTAGGAGTCAGACAAAAGTTTTAAGTAGCAGTATAGGTCGAGTTTGGTATAAAATTAAAGGTCTCACTTAGAAGAGTACAATGCGGCAAATTAAACTTCATATGAATGACCGAGACGGGAGTGGCAGGCAAACAAAGTCTTCATGAAAATCATATAACTTAAAACTGCTACAACTTTATTAATAATCAATCTTTTAACGTCGGGCTAGTGGCTTATCACTCCAAATGCAAAGTAGTTTAAGATGATGTCAGTCACAAACTCTTATGAGCCATTAAAATCATCACACTCATCATTCAGTCATGCTCACCTTAAAAACGTACCACGCATAGCATAACTTGCCACACAACCAACTGGATACAGTTACATTGATCATGTAAAAAATACATGGTGCATAGCTTTTCAAATTATTATATTTGTAAAATGTTTTCTGAACTCTTGTCATAGTGTATTATTTAGAATTTTAACAAAGTGCATCAGAGAATAAATCAATACGAGAAAAATCATTAAGATTTGCAAAACTAGTTACAGAGGAGTTTTTATCGTAAACAAATAGATAATAATTTATAAGAAGTCATTACACATATATCGTCTAAAGGTTCAACTGAGATGCTATGAATAAGACATGAACATGGGAACGTGACTAGATCTTTATATGTAGCAAAACATTCTTGATTTACTTTCATTATTTGATGTTAACTCTATGTGTTGCATTTTTACATATTAGAAGATCTTTGTTGAATATTTAGACAATTAAACCAAATTAAATTAAGTTTAAGTGAAATGGGGCTATTAAATAATTTTCTAATTGATAAATTTTCTCTATTTAGTTATTTAAATAAAAAATCAATAAGCCACTACTGATAAACTCTCTTAGAAATGTTAAATAAGACAGGGGTCCTGAAAAAATACATGTATTATCAATTGAAATTAATAACCCCTAATTCAATCAAGAGTCAAAACATTACCTTAGGTTTAAGCTAATCTTATTAGCCTACTAACTGTCTATTTGCCAATAGTTTGGAGGCGGATCAGCATTCAGTACTAATACAGCAAATAAGTGAGGAAGAAAGGAGTTCAAATAGGGATATAAATAAATGCTTAGCTGATGAAGTTGAAAGACTTAACCTAATCGTAGAACTATTAAATGAAGATCTGCAAAAGGCCTTGGATGAAATTAAAACTTTGAAAGCTAGTAATTGTCAGCTAGAGCAAATTGTAATAAAACGAGAAGAGGAGATTGTTATGATTAAAAATAAAATGGATAAAGGACAGGAAACGTTAAGATGTATTAGGCATAGTCCTAATATCAATCTGGCCAACAAAACGTTCACAAATGTATCCGGTAGAGATTTCATCTTGCCACTAAGGAACTCTTTTGAAGTTTTGTCAAAAAAGGATGATGACTTGGAAACAGGTAGGCCTGCAAGACAACATAAGCCTAGAACATTTAATGCCATGTCCACTCCTAAGCCAAACCAAACAATTGGGTCTAACAAGGAAAATTTGCCAAGGACTAGAAACATCAACTCATCAAGACCCACAAACGTAAAAGCAAGTGAGTGCAAAAAGAAAAAATTATTTATATTTTCCGATAGTCATGGCAGGGACTTGTTTAAGTTCTGCAATGTAAATCCTCATAAAACAAATCTGTTTGTGTCAACTAGCTCTGGCGCGCCTTTAAGACATGTCCTTAAAAATGCTCAGAGCATGATTTCTGACCTAACAAAAGAAGACAATGTTTTAATTATTGGCGGTACTAATGATTTTAGTAAAGCCACACCTAACAGCAACAAAGTTGTAGTATCTTTGGAAAACCAGTTCCTTGATTTTATGGACAATAATTCCCACACTAATGTCACAATTGCACCTTTATTTCATCGCTATGACCTGGACAAGAACAATTACATAAATGTACAAGTGAATCATCTAAACAGTAACCTACGAGAAAGGGAGCACCTTAACCTTCTAAATATTGATGAACTCAACCGATATCACTTCAGTCGTCATGGGCTACACTTAAATCTGCGAGGCAAAAAATTTCTAGCCAACAAAGTAATGGAAACAGTTACCAATACCGGTAGCCTACAAGTTACAAAACACTCAAATAGGCCTACTCTACAGCGCCGACAGGAGGATGATTCTATCGTAATTGTGACAGAGCCTCAAGAACTTCGAGTCTCTACCACGGACCCAACAGCCGAGGTGCAAATCCACAAGTGTAACCCTAGTCCTAACTCTGCTGTGCCTCAAAAAAACATTCCTGTACTGACAATAACCCAGCAGGACTAACAAAGGTAAAACCAACCAAAACTGACTTAGTTATTAACAAGCATAGGCCTAGGCCTATTTTAAATTTTAAAGTGCTTTATTTAAATATACAGGGAATTAGTGATAAGATATCTGTTTAGAGACCTTTTTGTTGAATCTACTAAATGTTTATGTGATATGTATCTCTGAACACTGGCTAGGTTCAAATGAAGTTTGCTTGTCCAATCCCTCTGGCTATAAATTTGCAACTGCATTTACTAGGACTAACCACATGAGAGGTGGTACATTAGTTTTTGTGCATGATTCACTCCAATTTAGACAGTGTGATGTTTCTGAATTTTGTTCTGAGCTCCACTTTGAGGTATGTGCTGTTTTAATTGATGAGCTCAAAATAATGATAGTGTCATTGTATCACTCAACAGCAGGTGACCCAAAAGTGTTTTTGGACAAACTTGAAAAGTTCATTGATTTTACTAGTAAATGGTCCAATTATACAATCATGATTGGCGGTGATATTAATATTAATTTTGACATAACAACAGAAAAACCATCAGTAAAAGATTTTCTAAATGTTTTGAGGCAGTACAATTTTGTCTGTTTAAATTATCAACCTACTAGAGGCCGAAATTGCCTTGACAATGTGTTTGTGACAAGTCAGATGAACTTAGTTACCACCTCCTGTGATATTTTCAATTTCCCCTTTTCTGATCATCAGGGTCTCATTGTAGATGTTAATGGCTGTAATTATTTTAATGATAAGACTGATAGTGATAGAGGAAACTTAGTTAAAACTTTTTTACCCAAATATGCCATTCAGAATTTAGTGGAAAATTTGAGTTGTTGTGATTGGGAAACCCTATCTCAAAAGCATTTGTTTTTTGATGCAGATCATGTGTTTCAATGTTTTTATAATATTTTAACTAACAATATAAATCACTTGCTTACAGTTAAGGTTTTGAAAATAAAAAAGGGTAAAAATGTCAAGCATACATGGTATTCAGATCAATTAGCTCGCATGAAAAGTAAACTATTAGATTTAAGTTATTTGGTTAAGAACTTTAATTCTGTGTGTCTTCAAAACCAATTGTGTGACCTTAAAAAACAATATAAACAAGCTGTAAAAGAGGCCAAGCTTTCTTATAATGTGAAATATATTGAAGGTAGTATTAACAAGGTACAAGCAGCCTGGAATGTTATTAAGCATAATCAGGTTTCTGTTAACAATTTTAATGGTTCACTTTCTCCTGACATGTATAATAATTACTTTGTTGAATCCATCTTGGAAATAAAAAAATCCCTGGGTAACTGTAACATAAGTTGCATGGATCTACTGGAAAAAGCTAGGCCTGCCGTAACTAATAGTTTATTATTAAGAACTGTAACATCTAAGGAGGTTTTAACTGCAGCCCGGAGATTAAATAATTCTGACAGCTTTGATATTCATCACCTATCAAATAACATTTTAAAGAAAATCATTCCTACTTTTATTGATCCCCTCACAAGTTGCATAAACCACTGTTTTTATAGTGGTATTTTTCCAACACCTCTTAAAGTATCACGAGTCTGTCCCATTTATAAAAAAGGACCAAGAAATGACCCCAGTAGTTACCGTCCGATTTCAGTAATTCCCGTTCTTTCAAAATTAATTGAAGTGTTAGTTTATGACCAGCTATCACAATTTATTGACAAAAATAATATTTTAAATATTTCTCAATATGGATTTAGGAGAGGGAAATCGACCACAGATGCCATGGACCATTTAATCCGTCAAATAATTGCAACCTTTGAGAATAAGGCCTTTGCTCAGGCCACATTTTGTGACCTGAGCAAGGCTTTTGATTGTGTGAACCATGATGACATTCTTTTAAAATTAGAGTTTTATGGTTTTCGAGGATCTTCTTTGAATTTTTTAAAATCTTATCTTACTGGCCGGAGTCAGAGGGTATGTATTGAAGGCAAATGGTCTCAAGAAATCAAAGTGACTTCTGGTGTGCCTCAGGGATCTGTGCTTGGTCCTCTCCTGTTTTTAATATGTATTAATGACCTCCCTAATTCAATTGATGCAATTAGTATTTTATATACAGATGATACAACCTTTTTTAATGTGAATGACAGCATAAAATCTATTAAATGTTTGACAGAAAACACAATGAAGGAGGCTTCCCTTTGGTTTAATACTAATGGCTTCCTTCTTAATGAATCAAAAACACAAAACATGATATTTAGCTTGAATATGGACAGGAAAGAGTTGGAAAATGAAAAAGATTACGTAAATTCAGTAAAGTTTTTGGGAATATACATTGACCATCAACTATCTTGGGTATCTCACATTGACTATTTATCGGTCAAACTTTCTAGAGCTATTTACCTTTTGCGACAACTTACCTCCTGTCTACCAGAAAACTATGTTCGCACTACATATTTTGCCTACTTTCAGACTTTGTTGAGATATGGTCTGATTCTGTGGGGTAATTGTATTAAAATAAATAGTATTTTAGTTTTGCAAAAAAAGGCTGTCAGAATAATCTCAAAGGCTGGTTTTAGGGATCACTGCAGACCTCTATTTATGAACCTTGAGATTCAAACAATAATTAATCTTTATATATTTGACTCAACTTTGTATGTACTGAGAAACCCACATCTCTTGAATTATACTCATAGTGTCCATAGTTATAATACTCGTAACAAAGATAAGGCCACTATTAACTTTCATAGGCTTACTAAATCTGTAAATAGTCATGTTGTTATTTCTTTAAAGATCTATAATAAACTTGAACAAATTATTCGAAAGTATGATGTTAAAAGTTTTAAACATAAATTTTACAACTGGTTATTAAAATCAACATTTTATTCCCTTGACGAGTTTTTTACCTCAGATGTAAGTTTTTAACATAGGTCAAATAATGTATCTAACTTGTTGTAAAATGTATAGTAATTGTTGATTTTCCATATGCATATTTTATTTTTTGTTAAGTTTGTACTGTTTTAAACCTTTAAAAAACTGTTGTGTTTTAATAGGCTTTTATTATTGTTGTTAACTAGTTTTAAATGGGACTCAGTGCATAGTAATATCTCAATCTCAACCAAACTTTTTATTTACTATTTATTAATATTAATCACCCTACTTAAGTTTGAATTATGTCTATTGTATTGTACTAATGCTTTGTACCTTTGTGACTTGGTTTATTTCGCTGCATGTATGACTTTGTCAATGATATTTATGTATCCTTACGACAAATAAACTTATTATTATTATTATAATTTCTTATGAAGGCTGGCTCACCAAAATCATAGATGGGTTTTAGCATCCAACTGAAAGTACTGAGTTTTACAATTCTAAATGACCTTAATTTAATAACAAAAACAATAAAACGCCTGCAGATGAGTTATTACTACTGTATAATAATGATTACATCCTCACAATAACGGATAATAGTTAGACATAGAAGTAAACTTAATAAAATTTTCGCATCGCAAAAAATGTTATTCATATTACGTTAGTCATCATTATGTTACGGCGGGCCTGGTGTAGGTCATTAACATCAAATATTTATGGCATAGGAAGGCGTGTTTGACACTTGAGGCCGTATACTACCATGTTCTAAATCTAACCGCTTTGCAAAGGTTACCAGTTACAAAAAAAAAAAAAAACTTCTTTTCACTAAAAACAAAGTTAAAAACGAAACTGTCTGAATATAATGAGAAACTAATTTAGTGCAAGCCACGGATTTTATACAGGGTGTTTGGTGATAAGTGATAAACAAATCATGGATTATATTACTCAATACGCGTAAAAACAACACACTTTGCAAGGAATTAATTATCCTCATGATTAAGCATAACAATAATCTAAATATTTAAATATTTTCTGAATAACAGTTTGTAATTAGTTTAAGTTAACAAAGCTTATAAAAAAGTCTTGGTTTTTTTTACAATAATATAGATATTTTTTCAAATAATCTAAAGATTTATATAATAATAAATTAAATACATGAAGTTTGAGATATATCATTAACCATTATAAAACGCTTAAAGTTGAAATTTGTGTTATTGTTTTTTAGACTTATGTATAATTTTAAGATTTGTATTCAGTTTACTAAAAAAGTCACAATGCGTAAAATATTTTGAAAATCTGTTCAACCAATAAGCATTCAAACATGTATATCAACGGTGTATCCAGTATTTCAAATTGAAAAAAAAAAATTAAAGAAGACTTAATGAGGATGTGTTTCACAATGGGTATGAACATTTTTCACGTACAAAATGGTTAATTTACAAAAGTTGTCATTAAATATTAAAAACACCCTAAAATAAAATAATTTATAGCCTTGAAATCTGAAAAAACCATTAAACTAACATTTAGATAGTATCACTATTGAAGAGCTAAGTTTCTGCGGATACAACGACCACCAGATGCTAGTAACTGTCAATACCTACTCAGCGAATCGTTCCGGGCATCTGTTGTGGATTATTCTACATTTGTCCCCCACTGCTCTCTCAGACTTTCTCACAATGAGAAACAAATTTCCCTGAGACAAACGATTGGGACATAGACAGAAAAGTAGTTTTGAATCGCACGCTCTCTGTGGTTATTTTCCTAAAGCAGAAACACTCAGAAACTTATTTTGCGTATACATTAATGACTTGTATTTGGATTGCACAATATGAGGCTTAATAGAGGTCCATTCGTGCGAAAACAATTTGATAGCATGAATAACACAGAGTTTGTAATGAATAAATAAATAGTTTACTCTAATTCAAAGGTTTAATTTTTAACTTTCATGTTTTCAGTAGTTTATCAATATGGAGCTTTAAACCATTCAATTTTTAATATCTTAATAAAAAAATGTTTCGATAAAATGTGCCATTATATTAACATGTATTTTCATAAAGACCCTGAGAAATACAAAAACAAACCAAACAAATCACATTTATTTTGTGGATTATTATATAGTTTTGATATATAAAATATTTTTAGTTTAATTTAACTCGATCAGTTCAATTTGATTTATTTATCTGTTGAGTAAAAATTACACATGCAGTTTATGTTTGGGAAACAATCTCTATTTATCTATAAATGTGGTTGTTAACTGTGTTTCAATAAATAAAACATGACAAGGAATACGTGACTAGATTGTAAGACGTGTCAAAACAAAGTTGATTTATAGTGTTGGCGCTGCTATGCATACTAAAAGTTAATTTATTGTCTATTTAGTTGTTTACTAAAAAGTAATTTAAGGAATAGAACATGAATGAGGCATGTATGTTTTATATGTGTCCAATTTTTAGAGTCAACACCAATCCTGATGAAGCTATAATTGAATTTTTAAAAGAGTTTCATCGTTATATTATCAGATTTAAGTACGAGATGAAAAGAATGGAAGACTATGCAGATATAGACTGCAGGCAGGTTGGCACCACTGTAGTCATTAGTATTGTATGTTTATGACAGTAGGCGCTGTGTGTGACATTCAAGGTGGCGGTCGGGGAGGTCCCAAAAACAGAGTTAACAACGGTCTACACCTTGAGATATTGCTTAAAATTTAATATTACCGAATGTGTTACTTAATGTACAATTGAGAACATGCATTTTGATTTTACCAGACTTTGACCTGATGTTATTAAGCATCACAAACAAATTATTGAGGTATGAAATATTAAATTAAGTGTATGTACACAAAATTATATATACAAAATATATAATATATAGAAGGATATATAAAAATCTAAATGGCATAAAAAATTTATGAAATTGAATTAATTTTTATTTTAAAATTAACTATGGGAGTTAGTACAAGTGGTTTTCATTTAAACTTGTTCAGTCTTTGTTTTATAGTCTAATTAACATAGGTGAAAGTAAGTTTAGCCAAGTGTTCAAGCTAGTAGAGAATCTTACAAATGTTTGAAAACACTTAATTCAATCATAATATTGATTAATATTTAACAATTTTGTCATAATTTGAAAAATTAATATTTTATTTAATGTTGAATTGAAATAACGATTTAAATTAGTAACAATTAAAATGATAAATAATAATAAAAAAAATACTTAACATAAAACATAAATTTTAAACCTGAAGAACCATTGTTTCAACATTCTTTTGTATGAAATAAATAGTTAAATACTTTATTTAACACGTATGGCAAAATATATCTTTAAATTAAATTATTCTGTTTTTAGTATGGATGAAAGCTGATTCGCTTCAAACCTCTGCAGAAAATCATCATGGATTCGGATGTTTCGTGGTTCTCGATGAATAAAACATTAGTTGCCAGTTATCTGACTGGTCCCTAGCGATCGAAATATTAAAACACTGCAAATACAAATGTGAAGTAGTAATCTTATATTTAACATTACTAATCTGACAGGTCTATTATGCAATCCATTTCATGTTATAGTAAAAATAAAAATAATAATACTTAGTTTGAAAAACACATTAAAACTACGTGTATTATATATACAGTGCATTATAGCACTATAAACTTAGAAAGACACATTTTAATACCATCACAATTTGTTAACGAAAAACACAACAATGGTTTGAAGTTTGAACAATGGTTTAAGTCAATATGTAAATTATTTTCATTAAAAGTTGAGAAATAAATGTCATGATATTTATTTTTTATTACTGTATATTTTAAGTTAAATTTATTTTAAGATCTCCGGTTTTATTTGGTTTGTATTATTACATCATTGTTGGTTTGAGGAAAATTCTATATGAAAGGATGTCCATATGAGTCATTGCCAACGAATCCATTTTTTTATCTGAAATTATACTTTTGTTAAATTGAATCAATGTGCATGATTTATTCAGTTTTTTACTTCGTTTACTTATCATATATATGCCATCATAGAGCTTGAAGAGGGATTTCAATTGGTGTTAACTGAAATATTTTATGAATATTAAAATGTAGATTAATTTTGTTACACATGGTGGTTATATAATAAGTAGATTAAAAAAAAAACTTCATCAAATAGTAACAAAAATGAGATTAAAATATTTAAATGTTAGAATCAAAAGCTTTGGCTCAATGAAACTTTTATTATTTGATAATATTGTCTATTGGGTATAATGTTTTGTAAGGGTAAAAAATTTTGTAAAGAAAGTTTGTGTCATTCTATATTAGTTGACTAATATTTAAAAAAAAAATTATGCTATCGATATTTTCAGTTATAGTAAAAACACAAACTAAATTAGATTTTATGGGAAGTGAAAATAACTAAGAACCTTACAATTTGTAGACGTAATAACGATCATAATTAAAAATAAAGTGTGTTGGTATTCAATAAAACTAAATCTGGTATGTGGACTGATGTAATGTGAGCAAAGGAGTAGTGTAAACGTTTTCAAGTTTCAATACCTTTGTGGCAACTGCACTGCATTTATTCTCAAGCGGTTTCCGCAATATTCACATCAAAATAATTCTAGTATCGTACATAATATTTTAATCTTCAACTTAAAAAAGGTAGTTCAGATAGAAATTTGATGATTAGGAAAAAGAAAAAACAAAATTAAAGTTATTAAGTGCAATACTTAGTAGTCTCATTTGATTATATTGCGGTTTATCTTTCAGAATACCAATGTGTTAAGGGTTTTCACCATTAGGTTAAGAGGACTAAGAAACTGATGTAATTTTAAGTCGAAGAATAGCTCATTTTCTTGTTTGAATTAGAGTTCAAAATATATTACGTAATTTAGTTGACGAAAATAAAAAGATAAACTATTTTTTTTATCATTAGTCAAAAGGAAACAAATATATTTTACGAACATTGAAAGCATGAAATAGACAAACCTAAAAATATTAAATAGAGATTAAAACAGCTAAGGATACAAACGACCTACACTACAACGATACAAACTATTTCTATATGTTCACGTATATTTTACCCTTTTTATATAATTTTATATGTTTTTTTTTATCTTCTAAGGCATAAAATTGTTGTTAAATTTCACTTTAAAAAATATATTTAACAACTATTATTAGCAATGGGATTATACATGATTTAATTTCTATTAAATTTATACCTATGTTTTATTGACAAGTAATTTCCTTTTAATTGTTCTTGAAAACGCAAAAAATCTTTATGTCATAAAATTACTTTAAAAGCTTATAAATTATGAGAATTATGCAGTTTATTTTGAAAACAAAACTTGTGAAATAATGAAGTCCCAAAATTATGTTTTTTTTAGGTATTTGATGAATTTTCTTAAAATGGGTATGCATGATCATGTAAAGTTATGTTTATTTGGAAATTCAAACAATATAACCTTTAATCTATATAATAATAAAAAGCATGTAATTTTAAATCAATTTAAAGCAGTTTCAATGTACACTGAACACTAACTGGTGATAAATACTTATACAGGGTGTTTTAGAACTCCCTACCAATATTTTAGGGCATTGTTCCTGGGTTAAAAACATATCTAAATATCATATTTAAATTGTTCGGAAGTCTTAAGTTACTCACACATCCGCCATTTTGTTTTTTACACATAATAATTTTTATTTCCGTAACGGATGGTTGTATTCAGATCATATTTGGTATAAATCTTTATCATACCAATGTACATTCCCAAGAAAAAAATAAATTTTTTTCCATTGTATATTTTCAAAATGGCGGCCATTTTAAATTTTCAAACTCAAATATCTCAAAATCGGTAAATTTTATAAAAATTTTACAAGACACAAAAAAGTTACCAAATTAAATTACCTAACCAATGGTGCCAAGTTTGTAAGGATCTGACAACAAATAACGGAGTTATTGCGATTTTTCTTCATAAAAACGCGGATTTTGCATTGAATTTAATGCAAATAAGGCCATTTTAACAGCAAAATCAATGTTTTTATGAAGAAAAATCGCAATAACTCCGTTGTTTGTTGTCAGATCCTTACAAACTTGGCACCATTGGTTAGGTAATTTAATTTGGCAACTTTTTTGTGTCTTGTAAAATTTTTATAAAATTTACCGATTTTGAGATATTTGAGTTTGAAAATTTAAAATGGCCGCCATTTTGAAAATATACAATGGAAAAAATTAATTTTTTTCTTGGGAATGTACATTGGTATGATAAAGATTTATACCAAATATGATCTGAATACAACCATCCGTTACGGAAATAAAAATTATTATGTGTAAAAAACAAAATGGCGGCTGTGTGAGTAACTTAAGACTTCCGGACAATTTAAATATGATATTTAGATATGTTTTTAACCCAGGAACAATGCCCTAAAATATTGGTAGGGAGTTCTGAAACACCCTGTATATAGAGAGAAAGATGAAGCGATTCATTATAGTACAAACATGGGAGCCTGTCGTGGCGGCCCTTATTGTTGATAGCAAAAAGCTGTGTTCAGCGACGGTTGTATCTAACCCTCCTAACACTTCTTTTTAATCGTAAGGATGGATCTACAACCAAGCTGCTAGTTCAGTCAAAACATGTTCAGATTGGGTATGATTGAAATTTAAAATGTGTTCAATATATAGGCTGATAAACAAAAGTAGAAAAATTCCATTTCCATGTCTTATTTCATTGTCGCATCATGTCGCATTATTCATTGGAATTCAAAATAAAGTTTATGAAATCTTTATTTTACGGGCTTAAGTGTTGTATAATTTTGTTTTACTCATGGAGTGTGAAACATTATACAATCCTTTCTTCAGTATTACAAAATTTAATTAAATTATAAATGTAATTTAATACGTTGTACATAAAGGAATATTTGCAACGTTAATGTTAACGTTATATGTTGTACATAAACTAAAAATTTGTTTGAATAATATTGTTTTTAAATGAATAAAAATTAGCTTACAACTTACAAAGAAACTTATTCAGCCCTTCATGATCTCGCAATAAGTACCTGAAACAAAACGTACATTTTTGTAATAAAATACCATTAGCTTGACGATTAAAATGTTATTCAATACTTAAACGACACAGCCTGTAAAAAATAAAGGCTATTATACCAAACATAGAATGTTAATACTGTGTTACATAACTTTGGAATCAGAGCACTTAAAGATATAGTCTTTTAATAGTTCATTATCTATTTCATAAAAATAATTCATCACCCAAATATATTTATTAAGGAAAAAACTATGCAAACAATTTTTCTTTTTATTTTCTAGACATTCGTGTATTAATTTCAATGCCACGTTAGATGGACCTCTACCCAACGTGTCGGTAGCTCAAGTGTTAAAGGATAATGTAAGTGGTACATACGCGTGAAGCTTTTATGTAGAGTTCCATTATCCACCATTAACAAGTCATTGTTGACTCGTCGCCATGGCAACAATCAACTGATAAACCATCTAGGTCGTAAGTTTTACTTAAAATAACATTTTGTGAGGAGATAAATGGAAAGTTTTAAGCTGATTAAGAGATCCTTTGAAATATTATAAAAATTAAAAAAAAAAAAAAAACAATTGGGAAACTAACCAATCACTCTGATAAATTTTAAAAATCTAATATTATAAACATAAATTATTTATTTCTAAACATCGTTCATACTAAACTATTTTCGCCCATATCACAAAATACTATACAGGGTGTTTCCAAACAACCTGGAAATATTTTGTGTGTATATTCCTTAGGTCAAGACAATCACAAAACATCATTCAAACATGGGTCTAAAATTCTTTGTTAAGCCGCTAGCCGCCATTTTGTATTTTACACGTAATAATTTTTATTTACGTAACAGAAAGCTGTATCAACTTCATATTTAGCACGAACCTTTATCCTTACCATGTTCATTTCCAGGAAAAAAATAAATTTTTTCCACCTTGTATTTTTAAAATGGCGGCCATTTTAAATTTTCAAACTCAAATATCTCAAAAACGGCAACATTTATAAAGTTTTACAAGAGACAAAAAAGTTGACAAATTTAATTACCTAACCAATGGTACCAAGTTTGTAAGGATCCAACAACAAAAAACGGAGATATTGTGATTTTTCTTCATAAAAACATTGATTTTGCATTGAATTTAATGCAATTAAGGCAATTTTAACAGCAAAATCAATGTTTTTATGAAGAAAAATCGCAATACCTCCGTTATTTATTGTCAAATCCATACACACTTGGTACCATTGGTTAGGTAATTGAATTTGTCAACTTTTTTGTCTCTTGTAAAATTTTTATAAAAATTGCCGTTTCTGAGATATTTGAGTTTGAAAATTTAAAATGGCCGCCATTTTGAAAATATAAAGCGGAAAAAATTAATTTTTTTCCTGGAAATGAACATGGTTAGGATAAAGGTTAGTGCCAAATATGAAGTTGATACAGCTATCCGTTACGTAAATAAAAATTATTATGTGTAAAATACAAAAATGGCGGCTAGTAGCTTAACAAAGAATTTTAGATCCATGTTTGTATGATGTTTTGTGATTGTCTTGACCTAAGGAATATACACACAAAATATTTCCAGGTTGTTTGGAAACACCCTGTATTTTTCATCAATTACAGTATTATAACCACACAACAAACCCTAACCATCATTAATGCTGTTAAACTACGTATAGTTTTGTATTGATTTACATTTATTACATAACATAATATTATTTATATTTTTATAATATTACATAACATGTAATATTATTTCAATTGAATACTAAAAATAAAATCGCCAGTGACTTTTCAATCATCCTATTGATTCAGTTATAGTGCTAAAAGTGAAAAGCACATTTAATTTCATAATAATAGTTTTTTTTATGAAAGAACCCAATTGTTTTAAATTTTAAAATATTTCCTGTCACATACTTAAACTTTATACATATTGCTCATAAAAAATGTTGTTTACCTAAGCCGACTAAAAATAATTAGGCTATTATAGAATACTAATTAAATTTAAGTTATCATAATTTATTCATATACAATTAATGTTTTGGATTCACATGTTATCAAAAGAATATTTTATACTCGTTATAATTTCAGAAATTAAAATATCTAGGCTGTACTAAGCACGTTTTCAAAATGTGAAAGTATATATATTTAAAAAAAATTAAATTATATGTTTGTAAAAGAGTATCTTTTTTCTTTTTGGGCTTGTAGTATAATAATCTATCAGTACTACAACATCACTAAAGTAATTACAAAAGAAAAATTGTTCTTGATTTCTGAAAAATGAGAAAAAGTTCTATTGAATGTGAATCGTTATTCAATCCATTAGCAGGTTTTTAATGATCACCAAGAAAACTTTGGTTGTGATATTTCATAAAATCGACTCTTGGTTATGTTATAGGTTGTGGGGAACATGCAGTGCAAACGTTTCCAAGTTTCAATACCGTTGTGGCAACTGTGCTGCTTTCATTCCCAAGAGGTTTACCCAACATTCATACTAATACTCGGTATTTAAATAAGTCCAGCTTATACAACTTTACCTTCCAATAAAAACTTTTGCGCAAAATTGTCGTGAAAATACATTTTTAATAATTAAATATAGTGTTCTCAAATTAAAAAACAAAAAATAAAAATATTTAAAACTTCAACAATATGATGATACCTTTACACTTTTTAAATTACTGTCCGTAGTATAAAATTATTAAATATTTGAACTCATTAGTATTTTGTTGCAAAGGATTAGATTAAATTTAGTTTAAATAAAATTAATAATAACAATAAAGTCTTCTTGGAATACTCGTCTGATCCAAATCAGTTCCGAAGAATGGAAAGGGTTCCAAAAATAACACTAGGGAACACCGGTTTCGGTTCTCCCCTTTAAATCATATTTATAAACTGCACTGTTGTTCCAGAATAACGAATGGGTCTGGGGTGCTAGTTGTGTGTTGGAATATGAAGTGTAAACGAAAATGAGTGGAGAAGATTTTTTAAGCAACAGTTTATAAAACAAAAAGTGTAAAAAAGACCATTATCACAAAAACCAAACAAACATCCATATGAACAGTTAAAAAAACTTTATTATTACAGTGTAAACTGTCTGATTGCGATTTAATTAAAAACTAATATGTTATATTTTTATACTTTGGGAAAATAAGTAAAATACTTTAAGCGTTACATATTTTTCTTGTGGTAATAATTAAAAGATGTAGTTTATGTACGCTTATAAAAGATGTACTTATGCATTTTGGTTAAGAAACCAAAGTAGTTCCAGGTAAAAGGCCTGTAATATAAATGTTTTACCTGTGTTAAGTTCGTCCAATCCATTATAGCTTTACGTACACATTACAATCCTCGTGAACCAAAACGTGTGGCTTTCAACCGCCGATGTTCCATTAACCAACCATTAACAGTTGTTGACTCTTCGTTTGGGGAAACAATGCATGTATGGCACAAACTAATTTTGATCATTGAATAGAATCGTGTTGAGGGAACAATATTTATTTTCATAAGTGTAAGAAATTCCAACCGAATATTATAATGGAATTTCCTTGGTATTCTGTAGTGCCTCCATTGCTATAATTTTGACATAAAATACCACATTATTTATACCTTAAATTCCGAGGAAAGTGGAGAAAAAATCATGGTCATTAATAATGTGAAAACAACGCCTTTCGTAAGATTTGGAAAAAGCCAATTGAAAAGCCAAATAATTATGTAAACAGATTTAGGGGTGATTTCAGAATACAGTAGAAGTTAAATAAACATCAAAAATAACTGAGGTGGCGTATATAATGTGGAACAAACGTGGCAAAACCTCCAACGATTATGTTAAAAATAATTTTGTAGCTATATTTTAAATCAGATAAAAGATAATAGCGAGATGGGGGCAAGGATCAGTTCCATTTATCACTCAGCTGCAACGAGAACCGTGGAACAGTGACGGCAGAAGTAGCTGTGGATAACAGCGAGATGGGGTCAAGGTGCAGCTCCATTTATCACTCAGCTGCAACGAGAACCGTGGAACAGTGACGGCAGAAGTAGCTGTTGATAACAGCGAGATGGGGTCAAGGAGCAGCTCCATTTATTACTCAGCTGCAACGAGAACCGTGGAACAGTGACGGCAGAAGTAGCTGTTGATAACAGCGAGATGGGGTCAAGGAGCAGCTCCATTTATCACTCAGCTGCAACGAGAACCGTGGAACAGTGACGGCAGAAGTAGCTGTTGATAACAGCGAGATGGGGTCAAGGAGCAGCTCCATTTATCACTCAGCTGCAACGAGAACCGTGGAACAGTGACGGCAGAAGTAGCTGTTGATAACAGCGAGATGGGGTGAAGGAGCAGTTCCATTTATCACTCAGCTGCAACGAGAACCGTGGAACAGTGACGGCAGAAGTAGCTGTTGATAACAGCGAGATGGGGTCAAGGAGCAGCTCCATTTATCACTCAGCTGCAACGAGAACCGTGGAACAGTGACGGCAGAAGTAGAGCAGCTCCATTTATCACTCAGCTGCAACGAGAACCATGGAACAGTGATGGCAGAAGTAGCTGTTGATAACAGCGAGATGGGGTCAAGGAGCAGCTCCATTTATCACTCAGCTGCAACGAGAACCGTGGAACAGTGACGGCAGAAGTAGAGCAGCTCCATTTATCACTCAGCTGCAACGAGAACCGTGGAACAGTGATGGCAGAAGTAGCTGTTGATAACAGCGAGATGGGGTCAAGGAGCAGCTCCATTTATCACTCAGCTGCAACGAGAACCGTGGAACAGTGACGGCAGAAGTAGAGCAGCTCCATTTATCACTCAGCTGCAACGAGAACCGTGGAACAGTGATGGCAGAAGTAGCTGTTGATAACAGCGAGATGGGGTCAAGGAGCAGCTCCATTTATCACTCAGCTGCAACGAGAACCGTGGAACAGTGACGGCAGAAGTAGAGCAGCTCCATTTATCACTCAGCTGCAACGAGAACCGTGGAACAGTGATGGCAGAAGTAGCTGTTGATAACAGCGAGATGGGGTCAAGGAGCAGCTCCATTTATCACTCAGCTGCAACGAGACCGTGGAACAGTGACGGCAGAAGCAGAGCAGCTCCATTTATCACTCAGCTGCAACGAGAACCGTGGAACAGTGATGGCAGAAGTAGCTGTTGATAACAGCGAGATGGGGTCAAGGAGCAGCTCCATTTATCACTCAGCTGCAACGAGAACCGTGGAACAGTGACGGCAGAAGCAGAGCAGCTCCATTTATCACTCAGCTGCAACGAGAACCGTGAACAGTGATGGCAGAGTAGCTGTTGATAACAGCGAGATGGGGTCAAGGAGCAGCTCCATTATCACTCAGCTGCAACGAGAACCGTGGAACAGTGACGGCAGAAGTAGCTGTTGATAACAGCGAGATGGGTCAAGGAGCAGCTCCATTTATCACTCAGCTGCAACGAGAACCGTGGAACAGTGACGGCAGAAGTAGCTGTTGATAACAGCGAGATGGGGTCAAGGAGCAGCTCCATTTATCACTCAGCTGCAACGAGAACCGTGGAACAGTGACGGCAGAAGTAGCTGTTGATAACTCAAACACTCCCTAAGTGTTTCTCTCCTGACGTGAGACTTAAATCATCTTCACACACAACATCGGTAACATATCTCCTCTAATTTAACTATAAGAACAAAACATCCAGAGATAATTCTGATTAAGTACGAATAACATAGGCTAAATTTAGGGCTTTAAAAGTATGTAAGTTTGTATAAGATTTCTTTTGTTACAATATCTATTACATAAACTATAAATAGTTTTATTCTAAATAAATCAAATTGAGTATAAAGTAAGGAACACTCTCTCCGTTCGTTATGTGCTGTACAACCACAAGTAACTTATTGCGTTATGAAAATATAGCGCCTTTTCGAAATTGGTTGGTGCAAACTTTAAGTGACGTAAAAGTTATCCAATAACGCGACACTTGGTGTTTTCCCAGGACCCTTTGCCAGACCCTTGGAAATGATTTTTCATGAGTAAAGACCAATTCATTAAATATTATTTTCCGTTTAAGGTTGATGTGGCTTTTTATCTGATACATAACATAAAATCTAATACGTAAGACATTATCTTATACATTGTTATCTGATATATAACAGGAAAAGTATATATTTAAAATAAACAATTAATGTACCAAATGTGGTACATATAAGCATATAACAAAGTGCTTAAATCTACATCCAGTAACCTTTTCGCTTTTGTAACACACTGTACAACAGATTATAATAAAGTATCTGTTACTATGATTAAGTTGGGCTAACACTGTATGTACACAATAAATTTCCAACTTATCTTTTTGATAGTTTTACTAAATTACTACATGCTTTTAAGGGGAATTTTGAAATTCCAGCTTGACAATCGGAAGTAGGTTAATTTTTCACCTTAGTTAATTAATAGTTAATAAGAGTAACGATAATGACTGATTATTGCCTAATGTGTTTAATATAAAAATATTCATAAATAAGAAATGTTATACATGTTTAATAATTAAAAAAAGGGCTTAAAGAAAATAAAAACATGGACTTAATGTCTGGTCCTGAATTTCCTAGTGTTTGTACATGGCTTGCCATGGATATGACTAACCGTAAGAAGACAAATACGTCCTTAATTTTTCTACTTATCACGAGATTCTGTGATATATATTGACGAACTATGCAATATGAAATAAATTAACTGCAATACTTTTTACGATTTCTAATACGTAGTCAGTAGCGGAAAACTGAAGTACAAAACTCTACAGCATTACGATTTAGTCTTTGAAATGTCATCGTCATATTTTATACTATAAGTTATATAAAAATTATGGATTTTCATAAAGAAGGAATATTTTCATTCGATTGCTCTGCAGCCATACAGCATGACCATACTCTGTTCGTATTAAAATTTTGTCTCTTCAGAATATAATTTGTGTTCGTTATGTTTCCATAAAAGATACTAATGAAAGAACAATTTTTTACACCATTGACAACGTAGCATCTGAATACCAAGTTTGAGAAATACAATTTAGATAAAAAACATTTCAGTCGTCTTTAACAAATTTTATTTGAGAGTTTTTCTCAATACTTCACGAAACATTATGGAGCTTCAAAATATTATACATGAAATCAAACATTAAAGAAGAAAACGTACTAGCTAGTAAATAATCAAATTTGCCTATATAAAATATAACTGTTTAGTATAAATTTTAAAAAGTGAAAGGATTCTAGATAGATAATTCAACTTGTACTTTGTAAGTTGATTTGCAATATGAAATAAGCAAGACAGTCTATTGGCAGGTAAAACTGATAAAGAATATTGACAGATTGCCTGTGACACTGAAGCCACTCAGCGTTTGCTTCCGGTTCGGTTCCGGAGCCAGGTGTAGCAGTAAAGGAATACCTTAACATAAACGAAATTTGCCTAAAATAAATAATAACCTTATAACATTGTTGGATATTTTACATGGATATATATTCTTATATTTTGTAGTGAAAGTATACTATATTCTCTGAGACTTCAAAAATCCCGAAATATGACGAATTGGTTTATAACAACAAAAATATTTATAAAAGGAATCAAAAGCTATAGTTTTATTCTCCTTGTTCTTATGAAGCATTATGGTACATATGGAATGGTACTGGAATATCATTTTTTTAAACTGTGTAGGTTAACCAATTAAAAGTCTTGTTATAGACTTAATATAAACTAACAATACTAAAGAAAGCTGTGAAAATGAATTATAATACACTTGAAAACACCATGATGGTTACAAAATTAATTGATAATTCTGACAATAATAATAATTTTACTTCCCAAATGGATACAATAATTAGGATAAAGATCTTATAGGCCTAAAAAATACAGATCAAATACAAAATATCATAAAATTAATTATAAAGAAGCCAAGCTGATCTTGTTCTATTTTGGAAAGTTGCTTTGGCCTCCGAGGCAATGCCTGTTGGGAGGCTCCTCCAAAATACACTTTTAATTCGTAATATCAGTGACAAGACAAATAAAATAACAAATAAAATTTCAAACTCACTATAAACAAATATATTGTAAAATTAAAAGGAAAAAAGGAAATATATTAAATATTCGATTCAACTTAAAATTACCTCAGTAATTATTAAACAAAACCAACCGAAGTAACTTTAAGGTAAAGCAAAGCCTGCTCTGGAAACCGGCTAAGTTATGAAGAGCAAACAAACGACGTGAAGTTGGCTTATTCAGGGAAATTCAAGACTCAGTCGCTAATAACTATTCATGTCCTGCTACCTCTCGATACTCGAGGATTAACAGTAGTACAGGCTTATTATAACTCCACCTTACAGAAACTATTTTAAGAGTTTGGCAGACCTCTTTTGCCTTACTTTGTCCCGTCCACATTGATCTGAGGTTGGATCCTATTAGACAAGGCAAGAAGGTGACCTGCTACAATATTCGAACAAAGACATCAGTGAGTCGATTCTGCCATGGTTACGAAGTTCGGCAAGCTAATAACTACGCCACCGACTCACCCAAAAATACTTTTTTGATAGTTAGTTGGTGTTTACTGATTTAAAGTTTTTTTTTTTTCAATCAGAAGAACCCAAAATGTTTTATCATGGCCTTGCAAAATATTTCTCATTACTCTACACACGAAAGTACACTTTCTAACGTAAAATGAGTTAAAAAATATGCTATTCCCGCTACTGCACGGCAAAATTACATAGCGTTAACTTTCTGTGTGGTACACGGAACGTAACCGTTATTGTATTTCTCGTTGCAGACGAATGGCATAACGCTGAGTTTCATTGCGAAGGTACCTCGACATAAGCACGGAAAATCAGCGTTATGAGTTCGGTTTTTTCTTGATACTAAGTTGAATAAACAAAAATATTCATGTTGTTTACAAGTTTTTCTATATCGTAATGTAAAATAATGTTCAATAGGCCTGCTCGTCTCAAAAGTGCCATTGTGGGGCTTGTTAGTCTTTTTCCATACGCTAGCCTTCGCCTCGGCGCGTAAATGCAATCCCTCCCCGTAATAAGTCACTTTCAAGACTAGTAATGAAAACTACCATTATCAATAACTCTACTAAATACATTTAAGAAACTACTGTTTTTATTTGTAGGTAGTGACTGATTAAATAATATTTACAATGTATTAGAGGTCGAAATTAAACAAAGATTTGTTTGTTTTTTCAATCACGAAGTTAGAATAATGAAACTAGAGAAATTTTGTATGTACTTGACCTAAAAGAACGTATAAAGTAAAGAGGGAAATCATCTTTTAACAATATGAGGAAACGGATAAAGGTCAAGATGACAGTGGTGGTTGCAAGGAAACAGTTCCATTTATCACTCAGTTGCAACGGGTGTTGAAGAACAGTTACGCCTGAGTAGCTGTTGATATCTGGAGCGTCCCTTGAAGAGCTCCCCTTTCTTTAGTCTTAACATTTCATCTCCCACCGACTTGAAGAAACTGTTTTACCTTCTGTCTCTATAGCTATTAATGATTAAAACCTTGGTTTAGAAATTTCGCATATTATTATGTAAATAGGTTGATAGGAGAGGAGTAAACAGAGTATACAAGTTAATCACAAGGTGAGTGAGGGGAGCAAACGAGCCAGCCCTGTAGGAGTTAAATTTTAACTATATCAAGGAAATACCAACACTGATAAAGTTTTATACCGATAAACGTATTTTGATTGCTTAAAAATGATTTATTTATTGATCAGGAAGTTATGTTTGTAAGTTTCAGACGTTATATAATTATTAAATAATAATAAGTAAATACGAATAATTGTTAAATGAAGAAGGACATTTACGAACCCTTTATGTAAAGCTTTACAAAAGTGTTTCACCAACCAAAATTAGCTTGTATTTTGAAGCAAACACACAAATAAAAAAATATTTGTAAATGAAAGTACATTATAGTTCATTTGAATACAAAAAGTTTGTAACTCCAGGAGAGCAATTCCAGCCTAACAACGCGGCCATTATCATAAGCGGTGGGATGACGTCTCATCAGATGAGATGCTGAGATTGCTGATTTGCGGACCAGGTGTCGACGATCACGTCCAACCTACCCAACTCACCACCACCTCTACCTGACACTGCAAATGCCAAAGGTTTGTCAAACTGTTTAATTGTTTTATGTGTTTTAAAGAACTCAGTTTAAGTCATAACTGCGTAGAGGTGTACGACTCGTTTATGGATTCAGAGCCAATACTATAAAGGTAGAACAAACGAAACAAAAATTATGCTTAGTTATAACGGATTTTTTTTGCTTTCCTTAAAAATTAAAACTAAGAAACACAAAAATGAAATTTTGGATTTTAAAAATAGATACTACCACAATATTAGCCACAGCTTGTTCATCCCAGTGATATTGACTAAGTTGTCTTCTTCAGAATCTCCAAAGTGCTTGGAACTTAAAAATTTATTAGTGTCATTTCAGAACAAGATAGCTAACTCAAGTTAATTTTGAAAGCATAGGGTGGATTGGGAATTATTAATATTTTTTATTTATATTTACAATTTTGCCTTGTTTATAGTTTGTATTTTAAATGTAAACAATATGGTAAAGTTTTATTCTTAAATAGGTTTGTGTTAAATGAATTGGAACTAAAAATACAAAACAAGTATTGTGGTTTTCTGAAGTAAGTAATTTTTCATTAATAGGCCTAGCATTTCATTTTTACAACCTTAGCAATCTTTATAAATAATATGCCGATAGCATTTATGAAAGATCTGCAAAATATTTTATGTTTGTAAAAGTGGTGGAGAATGTTAAATCTCTTATTGTGATATAACTTTTCAAGTTGATTAATTTTAGACATTGTTTACCAAATAATATACTAAATAATTATTTAATAAAGAAACGAATAAAAAAAACTACAGTATTTACAAAAGGAAATCATAGTAAGTACCATATTTCATAAATTGTACGAACATTCATAGGTGGTAAACATATTACAGGAAAGCTTTTAATTTATGCTTTATGCATAAGACTGATATGTATGACCAGAATATTGACAGGTATACGTTGTTATTCATATCACACGTAGTGAATACTCAAAGTACTACTGAAATTCAACAACACTCACATATCCGGATTCTGTAACGGATGTTGAAAGAACGGATGAGCAATATTAGTTGGAAATTGATTTGTGTTTTCATACTATAATGTATACTGACGAATGTCAATTCTGTATGAACATCAGATTCTTGATTCTTATTCTTGATTCAAAAATTCTATTTGATTGACGTCATTAAAAAGACAGAAATTAATTGAAAATGGAAGTTTTATTTTAATGTGAGGGACAGATTTAAATGTTTCCGAGAGTTTTGTGACACTCTGTATTTACTATTTTACCTAAGATATAAGGAATAACTTAAGATAGACCTACGTATTCGAATTTTGTAAAAAATATATGCATCTGAGATAAAAATTTATGAGTGAAAGATATTATAAGACTCAAACGTTCCCTGTGAAATTGGGCTGGTGAGGAGGGCTCAAGGGCTGATCGCTAACTTTGACAACATTGTAACCTCTTGAATCTTGAAAACAGTTGAGTAGCAAAACAATTTGTTGAAACAACCCTAGCTTTTTGATGTAGCAAAATCGTATTACACTTAAACGCACTTAAAAATATTTTAGGGTTTCCTAATATTTATAAATCGAAAATTTTACCGTCGTACATGAGCTTTTGATGCAGCAAATAACTTTGGAATAAAAAAACGTAATTTCCCTAAAAATGTGGAGATTCAGATATAATTTTCTTTACTGAATTTAAATTGATTTACCTGTAGAACTTAAATTTAATTCTGCTTACTAAAACCATTTATGCAAAAACTTGTGAACATGCGTTTATTTTTCATGCAAAAACAAATGAGCCCTTATTAATTTATAAATTTATTCTGAAAGGAACAATCAATGACGGAAAATGTTTTTAAACTTTTTAACTTAGCAACTATTTCTTAATGATTTTGTATTCAACTGTAAAACAAAACGAAACGCGGTTATAATTTTATCTGATTCATTGGTGCTCTGAACCTAAAAATATCTTAAATAAATCAATTAATACAATTATATCCATTACAATCAATTATTTATAGAAATGCAAAGAGTGTATTCTAAATTAACTAACAATTTTCTTACAATTTTCTTATTTTGGAGATTAAATAATACATTACAAATGCATTATATATAAAACACAATATTTTGTTTACCAGGAAAAGAGATATCGAATACAGTTTAATTGGATATTTTATCCAACTATAAATGGGATATTTAAACTTAAATAATGCAATATAAAGTCAAATAATTGTATATGTTTGCATCTTCCAACAATGATAATGAAAAGAGAACGATGGAGACAAGCCCGACGTTGTCCTTAAAATAGAAATGAGCTGCTTATAGGATAGAACATCGCGTTCGTTCTCTCCCCTTGTCATTAAATCACATTTAGAACACGTTGTTTAGGATGTCGAGTCTTAATGCCTTGTGGTAGTATAATATTTTGACTGAAATAGTAATATTTATAGACAACTCTGCCCTTAAATATTATTAGTATACAAACACATCTGGTTGGTATTATATGAAAAACGACATTTGCAGATATGTTATTTATATTCTAAGACTATTTATATTCATTGGTTCGATGAAAATTCCGTTCGGTTTTATTTTTAATTAAAAAGTATTTATACAAAATATGACGTTGTAAAAACTGATTCATTAAAATTTCCAGAGCGGCTTAAAATGTTGGTATAGATTTCTGCTTTTATTTTGGTTTAGAATAAAAAAGTAAACTTTAAGACCACCTATAAACGTAAATGAATGTGAATTTTTAGAAAAAATTCCAAATAGTTTATTTAATATTTTATCTTACTGTCTGGGCAGCCAAAAAGTATAAATTCCACCAAGACTGATAAAAGAGACCGGGAAAGAACAAGTGGCTCGCGTTATTGGATAACTTTAACGTCACTTTGAGTTTTCAGCTACCAATTCAGGAGCGACATACTTTCATAAAGCTATTGGTTAAAACTGCGACAATGGAGGTTATAACTTAAGCAATACGAAATAATATAAAATTCTTCTTGTAATAATAAGTAATATAGAAAATACTATGTTGACATCATCTTTTTGTGTTACAGTGTTTTTCAATCTAAACAAATTAATATTATTATTAAACCAAATGAATTCCTATTGTTTTACCCATATATACAGAGCATGCATGTTTTACGTAACTTGTGTTTTTTTAGATTCGCTCCTCTGGCAACCCATGACTTTTGGTGATTTCATTGATTTTATGATTATTTTCAATGAAGGTCAGAATGTTTCATAAAACACTTCTCAGAAGACTTTGCTATCAAAAATTTTGTTAATTTCTCAATTGAATTGTCTACACTAAGAGATCGATCTATTGTGCGAGTTTTCCTTTTCTGCTGTAACCACAAATATCCTCGCTGTGGGCGCCGCCATCTACCCCCCCCCCCATTCGTCACCCTTCTCCTTCCCCTCGATCCCTTCAACAGAACCATCACTCGCCGGGATGCGTGTTCCTGTCAGTGTAAACGGTCCCGGCATCCATCGCCGATCCTCGGGTTAAACTGAAGCATTTGTCTTGTCACTCCAGGGTTCAAACGGCAAGCAGCAGCACCTTCGGTTAATGAGTAAAATAAATATTCATTTCAAATACCGTAATACATTTCAATTTCAAGTAGTTTTAATGTAACATTAGAGATATACAAACGGTTTTTAACATAAAAAGGAGATAAACAAAATATATTTTTTACTATAGTTGGAAACTTACAAAATGAGCTAAAATGAAAGTACATTCTAATTTTAGGCATTGAAATAGTTCGTCATACATAAGAACAGTGAAACAGGTATATGTTAGTAAGTTATTTTCTTACAGGTAATAGTTTTCCTCTCTATATAGTTTTATTATAAATTTAAATATTTTCTTTATTAAAATAGTATAATTTACCTTACCTTAATTTATAGAGATGATAATAAATACAGGATAACGAGTTTCCGCCCGTCTCTTTCGCCTGACAGCTGGTACAGACGATGCCATTGTGTTAAATGACACTTCCTCTAATTATAATCTTCGTGTGGGTTTTCAGAATATTTCAATTTACAAATTCATTTATATATCGAATTAAAGAAACAACCATCGTCATAACCGTTTAAACTTTTTATTTAATGAATTATTGTGGGTTACTGTTATTTTAAGAAATATATATATTTTTATTTTAAGAATAAAAAATACAAGTCGTCGTAGTTGTTTTTAATCTTGTACAAGAATGTCGGAGAAATATTTACATAATCTCGTAATTCGGAACTAAATATTTCAACGTTATACCTTTTTTAGTACAGGCCTATCTATTCTAAAAAGTTGTTGAAAATAAATAAATATACAATTTGTGTTACGACTTTCCTAATACGGTATCAGGGGAAATTGAATAAAAATGTAATACTGTAACTACTTCTCAATATATGGATAAACTTTTAACATATTTTAATTTTAAAATGTATCTTTCTTTTTACAAGACTTTCTCCCTACACATTGTTCTCTCGATTTCCAAGTAGTTCACATCTAGAATATTGCCAATTCCTTTCCAAAGTGATGCCGAAGTTATCCAATATTGAGAAACTTTTTATTCCAGGAAACGTCAATGTTATATTTATACGAGAAAATATCAACCCTTTTTTATTAGGAAAATATGTAGTGTGGAATTTTTATTTCTTTGCTAAACATAACCTACATTATCAAAATTTACATTAACAGTAAAATATCACTTTATATCATCATTGGTTTTAAAACTACTTTGAGTTTCAAATTTGTGTTTGACTGCCGATCCATATAAAGTGTTTCCATGGCACTTCCACCAGTTTGTAAACATTTTACATTTAACAAGTATAATTTTTCGATATGGGTGTAATAAACGTTTGTAATAAACGTTTTGTAAAGATGGTTTGTTTCATTGGTTTTGTAACGGTAGCTTAAGCTATTTATTATTTATCACGATTTTTAACGTTTCTTAAATGCTTTAGGAGATGAGGAGATCTCGAAAAATTGCACTCAAAAACATTATCTTTCATAATGGAAAAGTATGAAAACATTTAATCGTATTTTAAATGTTCTATGAATATGCAGACATATAAAACTTGTTATTATCTATTAAAATCAATCCAAAATCCTACTACCCATATTATTTTTATAGCTTGAGTTACAAAAGTGTTTTATGTTAAAATTTATATTATTTTATAAGTAAACTTGAGTTTATTTTTGTATTTTCAATGTAAAGATAAATATAGATTGTAAGCTAAATTGAATAAATAAATAAACTTACGTTAGTATCGTTTGCTTTCTGTAGTTTTCACAATAAGCATACCTGAAACAGATCATGATTTTTAAGTTTAATCCAAACATTTTTCTTAATTGATATACAATACATATACCAGGAAAATATACAGTTAATAAATTAAGCTAAATTTTACAATAAATTAAAATTAATATCCAACCTTAACTATAATATTTATTTATTTATTATTATGAGTAGAGAGCTGTTGTTTACTTGAAACTCTTAACTATGTTTATCTGGATAACTCATTGTCAAATATTAAGATATTTATTGTCACTAAAAAATAATATTGTACTGTATTATAAGATGGAACTGGTTTTGATTGTATTAAACGAAATGTTTTATTGTTATTCTTGCTATTATTTTAAAGAATGGAAATGGGGGAATGTTTTGTGCAGTAAATTTTAGAACAACTAAAATTAATTTTCCCTTATTATTTTTTGATTTTTTTTTATGTATATAATTTACGAAAATAAATATGTAAATATTATATAGCATATCTTTAGGGTGAAAACTTAAATTACTGCTGTTTGGTTTTGTATTTCTGCCAGTACTTCTACTGGAAAAAAGTGAGTGACGGAAGGTATTGCTTCGAATGACCGTTTTCCCAAAGAAAATTTTAGGGCCGTGTTATGAATTAAATTTTTTGTTATAACAATCATGTATGGAACGTTTAACTATGGACTTTAAAACTCATTACCAGTCTCACAGAGAGAGTGAATTTTTTTTATTAAAAACAGTAATTTGATTGTTTTAGGCTACTATGTCGCTTACTACATCGTCACTACGAACAGCTCATAACGAAAAGCCTTTACTTTAGTTGGTTCTCTTTCTTCATAGTCGATAAAGAAATCATTCATTGGATAAATAACGAGTGTATCGAAAAGAGGTGTTTACGTAACAATCTGACCAAAATCCTTTTCAATTAATACATCAATTAATTATCCGTTTTGGGAACAGCACTGCATAAAGAAGTTTTTTGCTGGCAAAACAATGTCCCAACTCCGAAAAGAAGGCCAATAAACAAAAGGGGAAATAAAGTGCATGAC
The DNA here is from genome assembly GCA_030545055.2 of Neoaliturus tenellus. Lineage (NCBI taxonomy): Eukaryota > Metazoa > Arthropoda > Insecta > Hemiptera > Cicadellidae > Neoaliturus > Neoaliturus tenellus. The sequence continues at coordinate 251,440,541 of CM061532.1, forward strand.
ACGTCTAAACATAAAGTTAACCAAACCATACGTCAAACCCATTAAGGGTGTTGCCGTCTGCGGTTCCCCACAACACCACAAATATCCACCAGGTGGTCCTCTGTCTCCCCCCCCCCCACCCCCCCCCCCCCCGGGGGAACCGCCCTCTCACCAGAACATTTGTCACCCACCAACTCCGCTCGTGTCTATATAATCGCGTCTCGCATTCTTTTGAACAATCTTGAACCCTATGTTAAGCTGTAACATTTGTCTTAGCGCTCTTTTCCTTGGAAGGGTTTGGTGTTTGAAGATGTGTAAAATTTGTTCAAGATTAACAGAAAATAAAGAACGAGAACATTTTAAAGTCTTTCCTCATTTTGAACAAATTTACTGTAGCCCATCTAGTGTACTATGGCAACTAGTGCACGCGCACTCAAAAGCTACAAAACCCAAAACCCTCGATCTTGATTGCAGGAATGCAACTAATAACACCAATACGCAACAACGAAATGTCTCGAATTAATAAATACCTAATTTATAGTTTTATATTTGTACTCAGCAGTAAATTCTAAGAGATTAGTAGCCCTTTAGACATCCCATTATTATTTTATATGGTAGGAATTTAAGGTGTTATTTGAAGACAAGTTTTTCCGTATATAATTCCTATTTAAATCGTGTTTGGTCATTATCTTTGAAATCGAACGAGGATTACAAATACACCCTTAATATTGATTAAACAAGTCATTTACGGAAATAGCAGTGTTCTACTGGAATTCCCAGTATTTGAGCGTGTATGCGTAAGGCCAGCGACACACTACTTCACTTTTCACAGAACCGCACATCGTACCGGACAAAAGAGCAAGTCCAGTAATGTGTCACGGGACACGTACACCGTACCAGACGCCGGACCAGACACCGTACCGAACGTCGAGCCAAGCACCCTGGAGGTGGTTTTCTCGGGAAACATCAAAGAAAAACGGCCCGGTGTACGCTGGTGTGTCAGGGTCAATTTTCGCTCCGTACGCCGTCCCGAGCGTCGCCTCGAACACTCGCCATGGAACGCTCTTCCCCTCTCCACCACATCCTTTAGAGTTCTCACTCACTCATTCTCTTCCTCACTCTCCAAACTGCCTTCACCTCGCTAGGTGAATTTGTCCGATACGATGCTCAGTTCGATGTCTTGTTCGAGGAAATGTTCGGACTAAATTTACTCCACTGCAAATTGGGTGTACTGTCTGGTTCGATGTTCGGTCTGTTGTACGGTTCGGAACAAAGTATGGTAGTGTTTCACCGCCTTGAGGGTCTCCTAATCCCTTAGGTGCCATGATAAAACGGACGAAGTATAATAAACTGCGAAGGGCGGATTGACTGGTCCGGAAGTTGATGGTGCTGAATGGAGCTGAGCTCGTTCCATCAATCATGTTGAGCTGAAAACCGACGCTGCCACATAATAGCGATAAGGAGGCTTTGCGATACGACCATCGATAAAATGGCCTTTCTTAAGTGCTTTCGGCAAAACCCTTATTGAAATCTACTATAACAGTCCGGGTCTCTTTTCCTGAATTATGTTACCAACACCATTTTGTTAGTATTGAGTTTATTTTAAATAAAAATAAACTATAAAAACTAGTAATGTTTTTTTAAGTAGACGAAATTTGTAATTATTTTGAGACCAATCACAAATATTTTAAACTACAAAAAAATGTTTTTCTTACTGGAGATATTAATTACAATTTATTAGAGAATAATTTGACTAATGACAATTATAATATGATTCTTTCTTTTAATGGGTTTGAATGTTTGGTTAAAGAGCCAACAAGAATCACAGACAATACTGTTTCATGTATAGATCATTTCTTTGCTAAGGTAGCGAATAAGGCAATAGTTGAAGTTAATGTAGGAGTGATACATGCTAATATCACTGACCACTCAATGATAGTGGCCAGGGTGCAAGTATGTGCGAGTGAGACGGACAGAGGAACAGCCTCTACAGCGGGCTGTCCTTATCCGCTTTCTTATCGTGTAGACTATGCAAAACTTTTATCTAAAATAGATAAGGTAGATTGGACAAATGTTTATAATGAAAATGACCTTTCCCTTGCCTTTGATGTATTTCATGATAAGCTTCAAACAGTTATTCTGGAAAGTAAAGTAGAATTAGTAAATAAAGAAACTTCCGTGAGCAAAATAAAACCTTGGATGAACAATTATATTTGTATGAAAATTAAATTGAAGAAAAAAATATATGATAAAGTAAAAAATCATCCCCATAATGAAAAATTAAAATCATATTTTAAAAAATATAAAAATAAATTACAGATAGAAGTCCGAAAATTAAAAAATAATTATTATGAAAATCTTTTTCAAAAATGTAATGGCGATACTAAAACAACGTGGAAGGTGATAAATGAGGTGACAGGACAAAAGGTAAAAAAAACTTCGATAAATTTTTTGAGTGTAAATGGTAGTATTGTCAGTGATACTAAATTAGTTTGCAATGAATTTAATAATTTTTTCTTATCTGTAGTTAAGAAACTTGAAATAAATAAAACCAAGCCAAATAGTTTTTATGATTGTGATGTGAAGAATAATTTTAAAACGAAGTTCTCATGCAGATCAATGTTCCTTGACCCTGTGACTGCAGAAGATGTGTGTTATGTAATTAAATCTTTGAAAAATGGAACTTCACCTGGAATAGACAATATAAGTTCAGGTTTGATCAAAATTATGTATCCCAAAATAGTAGATGTACTGGTGTATTTAATTAATTTTAGTTTTGTAAAGGGTGTCTTTCCAGATACATTAAAAACTGCTGTGGTGATTCCTCTGCATAAAACTGGAATAGTCACAGACTGTAATAATTTTAGGCCTATTTCTTTACTCTCATCCTTTGCTAAAGTATTTGAAAAAATAATGAAGAAAAAAATAGTCAAATTCTTAGAACAAACAAAATTTTTTAGTGAGAAGCAGTTTGGTTTCAGAGAGGGATTAAATACAGAAATCGCGCTTAAAAATTTTATGGACAACGTTTATAATGGTATAAACAGCGGGAAAAAAGTTAGCGGAATATTTTTAGATATAAAAAAAGCGTTTGACACTGTTGATCATAAAATTTTATTAAGTAAGCTTTATGACTGTGGTATAAGGGGAAATGTTTATTATTGGTTTGAAAGCTATTTAAAAAACAGAAAACAATGTGTCAAAATTAATAATACGTATAGTGAGCTAGGTGTAGTTACAAACGGGGTGCCGCAAGGATCAGTGTTGGGAGCCATTTTGTTTTTAATCTACATAAACGACTTGTGCGATGCAAATTTAATAGGCAAAATTACATCTTTTGCAGATGACACTGCTTTGTGTTATGTCAATAATAGCTGGACTGATATAGAGCAAGCAATGGAATTGGACCTAAAAGCCCTACAATGGTGGTTTACAAAAAATAACATGTTATTGAGCCCTGAAAAGACCAAATTTATTAATTTCAGTCTAAGAGATGAAAAACACTTTTCGAACAATATAATATATAAATGCACTAGTTGTTTGTGTCAGAATACTCGGTGTTCTTCTAAATGTGCTGTAGTTCATCAAACTGACAGCATAAAATATCTCGGTATAATTGTAGATCAAGAGGTAAACTGGTCAAAACATATAGATTCCCTTAAAAATAAATTGAATAGTACTCTTAGGTATTTTTATTTTTTGCGAGATTTCTGTACAGAGAATATTCTAAGAATGCTATACTTTTCATTAGTAAATAGTAGGTTAGATTATGGGATTTTCTGTTGGGGTGGGGCATTTGAAACCAAACTTAAGCCTATATATACTTTACAAAAAAATTTATAAGAATAATAAAAAGAAAACGCAAAATGGAACCATCATGGCCTTTATTTTTAAATCTAAACGTCCTACCCTTAAAATATATGTTTGTACATAAAGTTTTAAAAATGTTTTACATTTTAAGTGGAAATTTACCAATTATGAACATTGAATATAAAGTGAAATTAAGAAAAAAGGAAAGGGTTGAAGTCCCAAAGCCAAATTTAACTATGTTTACAAGAAGCTATTGCTTTCTTGGACCAAAAGTATTTTGTTACCTCCCAGAATATATTGTAAATTGTAAGAGTGTACATTTATTTACAAGAAAACTGAAAGTTTGGCTGCTACAACACGAGAACATTGGTTTTCTGTTAACAATACAGATGTAAAAATATGTATAAATTAGCATTTTGATAAGAATACTGTTTAATTTCTAAAAAAAACTAAACATTCAGTCTTTTACTTGTGTAATTTGGTTGTATTTTCTTTAATTATGTATAAGTGGGAAATATCTATTACTTTTTTATGATAAATTGATTATCACTCTCTTGCCTAGATTTTAAGAAATGTAAATATAAGGAACCTCTCCACAGGCTTTGCCTTTTGAGGCCCTAAATTTTTCTGACGGACAAGGTAAAAGAAAAATATTATTATGTTTGCTTTTTTTGTACATGCGTGTAACTTATATCTGTTGTATTTAATATTAAGTACACTATTAAGTTTAAAACAGAAACTATTGTTCCTGGAAAATACGACACTATGTATTATTATACGTATGTAGTAGATAAATATTGTCTGTATTTCTGTTTGTATTACATGTATTGTCTTTCAGAAAAATAAAATATATTCTATTCTATTCTATTCTAGTAAGATAATTATGCCAATCATAATTATGTGATAAAATGGAGTAATCATTCTAATAACCTTAAAGGATAAATAACATAGTCAAACAAATATGAACAAATGTGAACATTTTGCAATCAACTGGAATATACCATGGGTTCAATTGTTGAAATATACTGATGGGGTTTGGACCGTTCCCCGTCAAAACGTTAAAAAATGCCTCTGGCGTAGATAGACACAAAATACAAAATATACATTATACATACTTTAAATAAATAAATACAAATGTATGATTTGTTTGTGGGTTTATCTGCCAAGTAAAGTCCGGAATCAAACAAATATACGGTAAATGGATGTGATGAAATGAAACACAATTTAAATATTAATACACTACAGTTCTTCCTGAGTAATAATTTTAGACACAGCACGAGGGAGGTTTAAAACCCATGAATACCTTGCAAATATCTCTGTAACTGTTACAACTGAGAGTAGTATTATGGTATATAAAACATGAAGTCGCTCCAACCAAGTATTTTAACAGTGATCATTAAAAATATAATCAAGTAGATTCACAATTTAAATGTTCAATTGATATTTCGATTGATGGAGTTTTGTTGTGAAGGGAAAAGTTCTTTGTGAGATAATTGTTGATAGCTTTAAAACTTATATACCCTTTTCTGAGAATACCTTTTACAAAACTCTGTCTTCTGTGTAATAAAATAAAATTGTTGTCAGTAAACCAAAAGTAACTTGTACGTGTTATTTAACAGGATAACAATACGTCTATATTTATATAATACCGGTATATCTAGTAATAATGAAGCTTAGTAATACAAATAATTGAAAACCAAATCCTTTGCTGTTTAAAGTTTACATGTAAAATATATACTCTCACGTCTAATTCTAATAGATATGAATATTGAATTTTGATAAGTTTCAGATTTAAGGTTGATGTTTTGAACGAGATGAAGACGTTATATTAAGAGCGCAGACCCCTGGGGTTGAGAGCATAGCTCACCTCCGTCACGCATATCCCTCTTGTAATACACAACGGTATGGACTAGAGTTTTGCTCAAGTGCAGCTCTTTGTTGAGGCAAGGTATACCTTCAAATATTGTCACACTAGACATACAAGTCAACTTAAAAAGTTTTTAGTTTAATGCGATGTTTTTACCGTTTAATGAAGGTAGGTTTTTTCATATACTGTCTTTAGAAAAATTTAGTTCTCACTTGATGCAAAGAGACGTTTATTAAAACATGAAAAAATTACACAGAAACTATAATATTGAAAATTTTTTATTAAAAATAGCTTCTATGTGATTTTATTACTTAACAAGTAAAGGAACTACTAACTTTAAATGCACACTTGGGATAAAACAGGTATAGTATTTACAAGTATTTTGAGAAAATAACAGATTGTTACAAAAGTAAAATTTTTTGTTAAGGTTAGTTTAAAATATCGATTTCAGGGAAAATCTTATCATCTAATATTTTATCTTGGCATTTGTTACAATGTTATTCATGTTGACATAGAAAAAAACTGAACAGTTTCACCACCATCACTGAACTTTTAAATTTAAAATTTCGTAACGAGTAAATTTTATGTTTAATATTTCAGCAACATCTATGGCATTATTAATGTCATATATCACACTATACTGTATATCAAAATATGTCTGGCTGAGTTAAAGAAACAAGATAAGCAAAACTGGAACGAAAATTGACAGGTGGCGCACAGCTACATGACCTGGCTTTGTAACAAGAAATAAAGAACTTTGTCACAAACTTCCCGGAACTCTTTAATTATATTCTCCTTCTACGTTATTATAAACAACAAGAAAGATTATTTCTACACTGTAATATAAAATGGTTTTGTTTTGATACCGAATATTAACTTACAAATTTAATTTATTGCTATGGTGTACATAAAATGTAATAAAGTTCTATTTTAAGGGATTGTTTTCAACAATGTAAACTTTTAACAAAAAAGAAAAAAAAGAAAAAATATAAAAATGTAGCTGTATTCAAAAATAAATACATTTTGTTTTTTCGAATATCATTTATAATATTATTTCTCTTTTGAAAGGAAATTATTTCAAGGTAAGATTATGGTAAATGAGTTCAGCCTATTTGTCAATGAAAGTTCCCATTAACACTATGATCAGAAAAGATACAACGCATATCATAACTTGGCACAAAATGTCGCTTACAACCTAGTTTCGTTCATTACAACTTGTGGTTTAACACGTGTTTGTAGTACATTAATTGAAAAAAAAAACAAAAACATTTACTGCCGGCTGCAGTTAAGAGTTACTTCATAGTTTATAAAAATTTTGTATTCCCATTATCTACTATTACTATATATGTCTTGACTGAACAATTGCGTTGGTGATTATTTTCTGTGTATTTATTGACATCGTTTAAAATACAGTACACCACTAACAAGCTAATAATTGAAATAAAGTTCAGAGTTTCCCAAAGAGTGTCCGGTCTTATTAATGTGTGTGGTTTCGAAAAGCTTCAATCAAGTAAACCAACATAAACAAAAAGCAAGAGCACAGAAATCTACGGGTGGTTTAGTGCTATTTTAAGGTCCATTTCCGGTACCAGTCAAGAGACCGACCAGAATAAGCGTGCGTAATGAAATTGAAGCCTGTCGAGGGACAATGGCTCGAATATGGGGAATTGCAGGCTGCAGTAACTTCTGCTCTTGCAAGATAATTCGCAAGAGTTTTATCTTTAGATCCCTTATGAAATAGTTTATATCTTGCCAAATGAATTTTCAGATCAGGTAGATATTGTTTTCATCCCATAAAAACCCTATCTGGCATATCTGGCCAAATCTGGCAGAGCTGAGTGAAATATTTGGCAGATTTGGCCTATACCTGGCAGAGCTGGCATCCATATCTGTAGGATATGACCAGATCAGAATTTATTAAAGCAAGATCTAATACCTTTCAGAATTTTCTATAAGGGATGAAACATAGCTGAATACACGAAAATCATGTAAACACTAAAAATATGGTATTTTAAATTTGAATTTTTTATGTAGTAAATATTTCTGAATGTAAGTAAAACTTTGAACAATAGCATTAGTGAAAATGAGCCATTACTCTTTAACTTTTGCAAGAACCATATTCATTAAATCATTTAGAAACCTTTGAGCCTGGTGGATTTAAGAACTTTAGGAGTTATATTGAGTAATCACTTCATATTCCAACTCAGGCTTGAAATTCAAGATTTTTTTATCTGCTAACAAGAAGAATATGTAGTTATAATTATTAAGTTTAGAGTCTTTTTTAATTTTGCCACAAATAACTTCACACATTTGCAGCTAGCTATGTGGCCATAAAACTATTTCCCTCATGATTTTGTTAGTTGAACCAGTTAGTATACTTTAACACAAACTAAATATAAAAAAATCTCAAATTAAAGTACGTTAAAAATTATGTAAGAAATTATGTGAACAAAGTCGAGTTAAATATGTTATAATACTAAAAAATTAACATTTTGTTTTTATCCTGAAAGGTTTAATGCTGTTCATACTTAAGACAGTTTCTCTAGTTTGTAAGCGTTTATTTTGCTAAAACATGTCACCCAGCAACGAGATTGGGGTCAGTAGTAAAACGGCGTTGGTTTACGATGAAAGCGTGCAAGATTTTAATAACCAGGGGCTGACCCAAGTCGGGCGTTTGTTAGAAAATTAGGGTCGTTGGTTAAAAAATTAGGAGGACATTTTATCATTACAGAAATATTTTTATATTGATGGGTTAGCATTTGTCCCAAGAGAAACGACTTAAAAAAAATTTCATAAAGGCAAAAAAGAGCAATTCTTTTAGTTACGTTACTAAATTGAAAATCAATAAAAACGTATATTTTGCAAAACCTAACATACATTCTCCCCATTTTAATCTGGAATTATACATTAATTATAAAAATATAAGTTGTATTTATTTTTATTATTAAATATATACAATGATCTGAATGTTAAGAATCCACAATTATATTAATATAATAGCAATCTTCACAGGTTTGAAACATAATAAAAAAAAGAAATATATATTAGTAAAATTAGGAATAAATCACAATGAGGATGTAGGGTTGTGGTTCCTTTGCAATTCCGTCACCAACACATTCATGTTGATGTATACAGGGAATAGGCGGAAACGGGTTTGTCAAGAACAAGGGAGATTTTGGAGGGAAACAACTGAGTCTATGAGATAACTCAGAAACTTTGTTACCTCCACTGAAAGTGAAATCTTCTATTCGTTAAGTTAGAAAACCAATTTAATTCCATTCATTGCTCTATTCACTGTTTAAATAGCCAACTTAATAGAGGACAACTTAAAAAGAGTAGTAAAATCATTTCAAGATAATATTTTTTTACAATTTACTTTAAATATTGATTGATACTTTAATTTAAAATACTGTACATTTTTGAAAAGCTGAATTGTAAAATTAAAAAATCAGTTACTAGTACAAATAAATATTTTTAAACATTAAAAACACGAAAAAGACTTATCGTATTATTAATAAATAATTGGCGACCCCGAAATAAATTTATAATATAATTTATAAATCAAATATTTTTAGATTTTTTTCATGGTACATTAACTTTTTTATGTTTGAACTTTTGTTTGTATACCTTATATAAATCTTATAACGAGTTCCCATTGTAAAGTTAATAAGATTTATTTATTTTTAAAGTATTATAACTTATCGTCATCGTTCCATAACTGTTTTTTAAAAACAAGCTATAAGAGGGTTTGATATTTTAAATGTAGTTTTTATCCATTAACGTTAATACTTGTTAAAAAAAAAAAAAAAAATCTGAAAGAAAAGTAACTTAACTAGTAAGGTAATTGCTAAAGTAGGGTTCACGAAAATATTCCGATGAGAGTAGGTTCATTGTTTCAAAATCTACCCAGAAACATTTTTTATATGATATTAAACATGAAAAAAAAAACTATTGACAAAATTGCAGGACAAGGGTGGTGAGGTGAATTTTAACAGCTGTTAAAATTTCTATCGGACTATTTTTTTGCGAACCTTATTATGGTAAATAATTTTGCACTGTGGAGAGAAATAAACAAAAACTTATACCCTAATACCCAACAAATTATAATTAGTTGCGGCATAGTGATAAAGAAAACTCTGGTGTGAAAACCATAATGCAGATGTAAGAAAGTCATATTTTTTATTTCAACTTCAAATTTGAGTGGTAAACTTTAGTTGAGTTGGAGCGATAAAGATAGAAAGTAGCCTAATCCGTTAACGAAATTATAAAATATTTCAAACTTCAGACTGGTGAAAAAGGTAAAAACGGTTGACATGTTCCTCTTTTCTTTTACTGGAACACTCTGACTGCATACTTAGGCTGGTACAAAGCCAAGAATTTGTTTGTCTGGTTGTTTTTAGTTTGAGACTTCTCCGGAAACATGTTCGCTGCTGGAACAGAAATAAACGGGTTCCTTAGTCGTGTCTGCCAACGTCGGAGCTGGGCTACAATTGGAATAATCAACGTATGCTGAATTTAGGGTAATAAATATGCAGGTAGTCTTATATTAAATGTTGCTTAAAATATTTACAATTAATAGGTTTCCCTTCACACCCGTATCTATCAATTGAAAACAGTTTACAGTATTTCGTATATATATGTAACATACATATAACATGTAACATACATAGACGAGGAGCGTATGTGGCGATGTATTTTCTACCGATCTCGAAATCTAGCCGGTAGGTTTTGCTTACATTTTGCATTTAACAGTGTTTTGTCCCAAAAATTAGTTTAAAAACAGCCACAACCTAAGAAAAAATAGTTTTTCATCGATAATAATGTTTAAATTTTAATTTTTAACGTAGGCATTATGGATAAAGGCAACGAGATGACAAAAAAATTAACAAAGAATAAATTTTCATCTTTTTTAAAGGTCTGTCAAAAGGTATAGAAAGAGGAATACGCCTTTTCAGCAAGGAATCTTAAATAAATCAAGACAAGGTAGGTAGTTGTAAGTAAAATGAAGTTAGTAAAAAACAATAAAAAAATTAATAGAAAAAGTTTACTAGTTTTGACCTTTTACTGGCTAAAAATATACATCGTCTTTTTTTTAGAAACAACACAAAACTAATAAAACTATAATTATTTAATTGAAGATCACACAATAGTGCGTTGGAGCTCAATTTTTCAAAATTGGAACAAAAATTGATTTTATAAAAGAATACGTAAGAGACGGAGTGAACGAAAACTTAATATCGAAGAGAAAAAAGGCTTTGTAATTTTAGCGAGAGGTGGATGAAATTTCAATATCTTGTTGACAAAAGAGATGTGAGAAGATCTACGAAGACGGAGATCAAAGGAGATGTCAAAACGTGTAGCTGACTACTTGGTATTGTCGTGGAAAGGTAATTTCTCAAAGAAATGTCTGGGACCTCTTGTTTAAGCTTAGCAATGATTACCTCCTCTCTCCTTGCTTTAAAGTTTTGGTTGAGAACAATTATTTGAAGGTTTCCTGTTTTGCTTCATTAAATATTTGTATTATTACTTATTTTAAATTAAATGGATAACTAGTTTTAAAAAATTATAAAAATATTGTAAAGTACATTTCTAATGTAAATTTCACGATTTAAATTTAAAATTCCTAAATCTTTTTATGTGACATAGTGGCACCATTTATAAACTTGATAATTTATTTTCAAAGGTGAGAAGAATTAAATCAAAATGATGCATAATATTTAGGGGTGTCACTCACCGAGGGTCCTATTTTATATAAAACAGCATATTTTTATCGACACCGGTGAAATCCTGTAAAAGAGGAAAACAGTGTCCCGAAACTCCGATTGTAAAAAAAAAAGATCCCGAACCTAGGTTTTGCCGTGAGTACTACCGTAATAGCTCTGATTTTGTAACCTAATAAATACACCGGGAATTGCATTACTTGTTTTTATGTGAGATTTACTCAAGGGATATTTGGTAGCAGATGTGTATAAGATTATGAATTTTTTATCAAAAATAAACTAATTATGTTTTAAAACACGTTTCACATGTTATTCTCAGTTCGTGGGTTGTAATGCATTATCAGTCAACATAAAATCTATAATATTTAAATACACTGTGACATGTCATAAGAATATGTTTAAATTACTATATCTTAGGATTGCATACCAATAGCTTATACACATTGGTATTTATGTTTTTCTTTAGTTAAATTAAAAGACAGTTCTAGAAAGTACCGGCTTTCTATAAAGTCTTGCCCTGATAAAGTAGCCGAATAGTGCGAAAACAATAGGTGGTAAGACAACATTTTATTTTCAGTTTTATTAAATGACTACTTAAGTTTTGTTTTTTACAATCATTCACAAATTCGATACATCTGTGCGATACTTTTTGTGATACTTTATGCGATACTTTGTGTGATACTTTGTGCGATACTTTGTGTGAAACTTTGTGTGTGCGATACTTTGAGTGATACTTTGTGCAATACTTTGTGCGATACTTTGTGTGTGCGATACTTTGAGTGATACTTTGTGCAATACTTTGTGCGATACTTTGTGTGTGCGATACTTTGTGTGATACTTTGTGGGCTTTGGGTTACCTGCAAGTCTTAAAGGTTACATTGTACAGTTTTTTGTTATGTTTTATTTTTGTTTTCTTTCGACAACCGTTTTTATATTTTAACTAACATTTCCTGAGTAATGGTCATCACTGCATTTATTATTCTCTCTTTAAGTGTTACTATAGTAAGATGCACGAAAATAGTCCGATGGAAATTTTAACACCTGTGTCCCCCTTCACCCCCTCTCGCCCTGCAATGTTGCCATTTGTAGTTATGTTTACCATGTGTGATACAGTATAAAAATGTGTTTCATAATAGATTTGGCAACAATGTATTGACTCTCATCGGACTATTTTCGTGAATCTTACTATAAATATGGATCCAATGAAGAATAAACAATCTTCTACAAACCCCTATATACAGAAATCTAGAAAGGCCAAAATTGTAATAAAAAAGATCGCAATTTAGCCAAGCAATCACGATTTGATTTTGTGATTTTGTACTACATTATAAGTAAACAGCATTTTAGTTAATCACCTGAATTTAGGTGTTGACAAAAAAAGGGAAAAAATGAATAAACTCCCTCGAAAACAAGAAATGCAAGGCGTGTGTGGCTACAATGGTGTCAGTGAAAACGAGCTATGAAATCAGGACAAGACTCTGTTGACAACCGGTACAATGCTTTTGTATCTCCTCACATTTACCATGCAGCAATATATTTCAACAGTATACCAAACAGACAATTTGGTAGTCTCAAATTCAGTCTAAATAATTCCAATGTTCGGTAAAAACGGAGGAGTGTGCAGCGAATGCTGTGGTGGACTGTGAGCAGATTGCAGATTGGCAGATACCTGCATTGAACCAGTGAGTATTGTTAAAGGACAATCAAACTATCTCTGACCAGTGAGTATTGAAAGTTACACTATTTAAGTTCAAAAAATTATTAAGTTACTAAATTTTACATTACCATTACAGACTCGTGCAATTAAACTACGACTGCGTAAATAGTTAGTGTGAATGTACGAAATACAGACTTAGGCCTACTGCATTTTAATGTTATTTCTATTTTGTTGAGATCTTACTTTTTCGTATTATTTTTTATTAATTTTGACTGTTTAGTTTGTTGACAGTGAAATGTAAAACTGCAAATAAGATAACTCAGGTAATCTTAACGGAAGGGTGTTTTACCACAAACAGTTAGTTTGTAACATAGTAAAAAAAGACAAAAAAAAACTGACCAAGCTAAATTGATTTACCCTGTATATCCTTATGTAGTTATTATAATATGTATTCCATTGTAACTTCAAATACTAACGTGATGCATTATAATTTTGCACATTTTTATACTCTAAAACCAGCAAGTTTACACGGGCAAAAACATTTGCACATGTTGCAAAGGTTTTTTGCAAAAACTTGGCAGCATGAATTTGGGGGTTTTGGCCACGAGAAATCGATTGGAGCTGGTCCCATGTCTGGAAAAAATCAGGCTTTCGTACTAGAGCCCTTCAAAGTACCCATGTTATACTTATGGAGATTTTAAAATGGAATAAAAATGACCTGATGACTGTAGATATAAACCAATGTGTTGCATCTTTAACCTGTAGTTAGGATGAGGGCGAGAGAGCGACGCGAACGAGCTTTGTGTGAGAACGAAAAGTAATAATTTTACCGAGATTAAGCTCGGTCCCCCTGGTACTTTGTAGAAACATTCAACAAATATTCCATTATGTCATTTCAATAATTCGTTACACTGTTGTTGATAACTACAATAATATAGTCTATATCATGCGATCTAAACTACCAAAAGGTAAAAATGCATTGTTGTCCATTGCACGATGTGTTTAATAATCATATAATTTCACTTAAAATTTTTGTTTTATAAAAAAAATATACTGTTAACATCAGACATGTAAATGCAGTTCAATTCAATTCAATTCAATTCAATTAGTTTATTGATTTTACCACATGGGTTACATCAAATACATAATTACATGCATTAGTATATTATTTGGTCAGTTAGTCCATCCTCTGTTTGTGGTTTGTATAGCCTACAATTAAGTAATATAAATAAATAAGTGAATAATAAATAAATAAACATGCATAGATTGTTAACTGCTATAAACATTCCATAAATTAATAACAAAATATGCTATGAATAGTTAAAATGTAGTTAAAAAAGATTTACAAATATATGGTTACACTAACAAGTGTATAAAGTTGTAAAAAATTACATGGTAATGTTGTGGGATTTTAAACATCGTAAAAATAACTATATACTTTACGTACAAACGATTATTTTTATACATTTAAAAATGTATCTGGAAATTACCTCTTAAACTCTTAAAAGGTCAATTGTAACGGAAGAGGAACAGGCACTGCCGTTAGACTGGAGCAGTGGCAAAGGCAATAATGTGGAGCAATTCTTTCACTTGACCAACTTTAGACTTCAGCAGTCTCAGTTATCGACTTTGTCTGCAATTTATTTCTGCACTAGATTTTCTTTAAATTATTTTTGTGTATTCATAGAAGAATTAGTTTACCTTTAAACTCATTTTATGGGATGCGGAAGTTTACATTAATCAGAAAATAAACCTATATTTTCATCTCATGTGAGAGGAAAGAATATTATTTTTTTGTTTTCAAGGTAATTAGATGATAGATTTTTTTTTTATTTGGTTCCTTTTCGAACCGATCAGAGACGACGACTTAGGCCTACGTGATAAAAAAAAGAAGAAAAAAAAATGCAACTCAATTCGTAAAAAGAACCAAATCACAAATTAGCGATGTGTATTATATGGTGTGTTACTACATTACATGTTCATTACATTACAATACTTGTGTTTAACCTCACTAATAATTATACATTTAAGATTATGAACATTAAACAATACATTGAATGATTCTTACCGTTAAAAAGATCAATAATTGAGGCCAAACCAAATTAACGATTTATGAAATAAAATTAACATAGTTTTACTCATATAGTACCTTCATCAGTTAAACAAACAAAAAATTGTTTTATAATTTGTGTGTAGGATATAAAATTTTAAAGATAAACTATCATTTGTTTAATTTTAAATAAAATAATATTGTTTTTAAGAATTACATTATTTTGTATTCATTTAGAAAATTAATTTAAGAGTTTCTGTATAGTTTTTAAATAAATATATTTTGTTTATATGCCGTTACTATAATATGAAAACATATGCAATTTTTCTGAAATATTGTAACGTATTTCATTTTAATCAAGTCTTGTATTAATGGTATAAGTTCAAAGGTCAAATATAATAACAGGCAATATAATATGGTTATTAAAGTATCTTCTCTGTCAGTTAACAATAGTTCAACTATTGCATGAGTTTTAACAGCTCCATAATATTGAGTTGTGGGCGCCATATAACAATAACACGAGAAACACTGAACGATGGATAGACAATAAAACACAATATAACCAATATTGATGTTTCCTGAATGCACATAATGCTGTTTATAGCAGAGTTTGTAATTAGAATAAAATGTAATGGAATCATTATTTTGATTGCTTCTTTGTAACAAAAAGGTTGATAAAGGTGTGCTTTCTGCGACTTCTTAGTATAATGTTTTATATATATGTTGTTGGTTAGTTAAGGAAAAATGTTTAGGGGAGATTATCCTCCTCACAAACATTCATAGTTCAACTGCTGCTGGAGGGTGTGAAATACTCCTAGCACCTTAGTCTTCTCCCAACAACAGGCAATATAGCCTACAGTGTGGACAAAATGTACAGAATCAAGCAACCCTTCTAATTTAAAATTGATCTAAAAAATATTCAGAAATATGTTTTTATTTTTCGGGTTATTTTAGTCTTTTTTATCTACCATTTTCTTTGAACTTACATTTTTATATTTATGTACCACCTTTAATTAAGTTCATATTTAGCATAAACCTATTGCATTATAAGTAATATTTTGAATTTTCATTTCATTTTTATTGTAAATCTAAACAACACAAAATAGTTTTCCCAAATTAACCAGATAAAGTCGTGTAGTAAGTTCGCAATAGAAAAGCTGATTTAAGTCCTCAAGGATTGTGAATTTGTACAGCCCTCGGGCTGTAAAAAACTATTTCCGCCATTCAAAGATGTGCCGAAAACCGATGATAAGATTGCAGTGTTGTGAATCCAGCCAGTAGCACACATATTGGATATATTACTAACACAATAAGTAGCACAAAATGTGATAGAAGAGGAATTGCTATGAAAGTTTTATATTTCCACTTTATTGGTTTTTCATGGAAACGTCAAAAAGTCGGAAAAACTCAAAGAGTACCGTATTCACAACTTGGGGTAAATACACAAGCGTTTTGCAATATGTCTACCATATCGTCTTGTTTTGCCAATGTTCTGTATCATATTAAACGATATATTTTTTCTAAGAATTCAATATGAAGGATATATATTGATCAATTATTACTAGGGCTTATAGTGTAGGTATAGTGTGATATATATCGATATTGAATAGACAATTCACTATTTATAGACAATACTATTTCGAAGACAATTTTTGTTTTGAAGACCGGAGCGAAACAAAAGTAAAAGTGTATCAGAAACAGCCAAGGATTTTCGTGAAACAATTGAGTCTACGTGATGGCTCCACGCCACAGTTTTGACACGTTCACCAGACCGAATCGGTCTAGAACCAATGCAAAATTGTAATTCTTTTAATCTTTTAAATTCCGAAACAGATCTTTTTAAACGTGTAGTATATAAGAATAGAGAACAACAATAATAAGATAAAGAAAATTGTACAATCATTTCTATAAATTAAGCAATTTCTGATTTTAAAAACCCGTTTTTTAACTAAATTTAAAACTGCAAGTTCAATATGTTATATTGATTACTTACCAATATAATATGTTGGGATCCTTACCGATGATACATAAGCATAGTATTTTAGTTTCTCTTACTCCTGTTAGAGAATATTTTAAACATAAACAACAGTTTTGATTAACATATGCACAGGTTCTTGTAACGCATATGTTACAAGAACTTGTAGTATAACGTTAAAATTTGATATTTTTTATTTAAATATTTAGATTTTCAGTGCCTTTATTATTAGTAAGATTGTAAAGATACATTATAATGGTGTGTTATTATTTGTAACATTTAGATTGTATCCTACTTTAGATAAAAATATTCAATCACAATGCTCATAACATTAAATTATTATATTGAAAAAGAGGGAAGATAAACTCTTGTAGATTTAAACAACTTAGGGATTTACCTTTTTACTTAGGCATTTAAACTTTTTTGTTAAGAATGTAGAGAAAACTATCTTTTGTGTTTTTTAAAAACCAACAACATACAATCAGAACTTTTGGAGAGTCAATGTATAACACATTGCTACTAATAATTTTTCCCAGAAGTGGATGAAATTGTGAGATATATTTGATAAAAGAGAGATGTAAAAGATCTGCAAGCATGGGTGATCAAAGCAGACGTCTCGTCGTCGTCACCGCACCGCAAGGTCTGCTCACACAAGTATTTCCACGAAAAGGTCATTTATAATATAACGACACATAATGAAAAAGGTTTGGGCGAAGGAATTATTAACGTGTTATTTAGATTTTTTATTTTTTTTATTACCAAAATACCCTTCTTTTATCGTTTTATTGTTTAAAACATATTTGTAAATAGTTTTCAAATACATCTCACGAAATGCAAAAAATAATGTTGCAATTTTAAGGATTGATTCGAGTGTATATCATCCCCCCTTTAACCCTCATTTAAGTTATGATAAACTGTGATTGTTATCTTCTTGTTGCCTTTAAATAGATTAAAATATTTATCTTATGCGTTTTTTTACTGGCATGAATCAAAATATTAAACAATAAAATTTATTTGTATATACGTTAAAACTAATTTTTAAAATTGTAAAGAGTGAGCACAGTTTTCGTCGATTAAAAGTTAGACTACCAGATAGTAATTCAGAAAATTATTGTATGTTTTTTGTTTTAGTATTTAGTAAGTTTCAAATCTTCTCAATTTTTGCTGTCAACTTTTTCTTATAAAATTGGTCTTCTACATATTAATATACTGCTTGAATTTTTTTATTGAAAACTCCTTTTATTAGTTCAACAAAAGTGACATATTGTTTCAGAGCGATTATATAAATGTTTCAGGGCGATCAGCCCAAATGTATCGGCTCAAAATTTTTTTTATATATTTTTTATTTTAGATATGAAACCTAGATATTTTGAACAGAAGTTGAAGTCTCCAGCCATGAAGCTAGAGAGACACCCATACAACAATGACTAAAACAATCATATAACGATGTTTATACTTCAAATATTTGGATGTTTATTCTTCAAGAGTTTTTAGATATATTTATATCTCCAAGGTCTTGATTTTAGTCTCCTTGATTTTTCGTATAATTTTTTTAAAATTATCCACTAATTAAAACAATTTAGTGTATCATGGATGTAATTTTTTTTTTTTACATAAAAAAACATATTTTCAATTAATCAAAGCATTTACTAAAGTTTTATTAAATATATTTTAAGCTAACTATTATATGATCAATTTTTTTATCGAAATAATTGCTTAGTATTATAAATAATACGTTATTAATACATAATTATTCATTTTTTATTTATTCAAAAGTATAAAACATATAAAATATAAACATATTAAACTAATATGCAATTTTATAGTTTTACTTATAAATATATAAAAAATTTTATTTGAAAAAAGTATATTTTGTAACCTAGTGTTAGTTACAACTCAATGACAGTATTGGTGCCAGTGTCGATGTGACAACAGGGGGTGAGTTACATGGTACCGGATACCCGCGTATATTCATTGGTATCGGTTATCTTGTAACTAGTATTGGCTTTTCAGTCGGATGCTTCCCGCATTATTGTTCTGGAATACAATTTGACGGATGCTGTTACAAACCACTCGATGTAACATGAACAATTGCGGTCCATTTCATTTCACATTAAAATAGGTAAATATAACAACTCGAAAAATGAAATCTCGGTATCTAAAATTTATTATATTAATGCATGCAACTAAGCATTTCATAATGTATGAGTCGCATGATTATTTATTAAGTAGGCCTATTTGATTATATAAAAAAGTTCAATAAAGGCACGAAAAAACAACTTTTAATAAAAATAAACAATTTTGGAAAAACTATCTATAAACCTATTTATTTATTATTATTATCATTATTTTTATGTACACATAAAGTTACATTTACACACCAAATTTCAGATTAGGAAATGGTTTTCAAGATACAATTTTTTACATAATATGTGAATATTAGACCTAAATAAATGTGAAATTGCCTTCTAATTCACAAGGAACATACTGAAACATATTGAAAATAAAAAAAATAAAATATTAATACAATAAAAAGGCAATCCCTGCAGTAAAACGTTGATTTTTTGTATATCTCCTTAGCCTATGACGTATTTAAAAAAGCGGATTCATCTTAATTTAATAAAACAATAGTTTTCATTTCAAGTTACCGTATCTGATATAAACTAAAACAAATATAGCTACCGCTATAGTTCAAGATCGTTATATTATTTTAAAATGGAAAAATATTCTTGTATAAAATAGTTTTAAAACACAAAATTACAGACAAAGGTGCAGACTGCTTGAGTCGTCTCCCGACCGTCAAGAGACAGACAGCGGCATCCGCCAACCTCATTCTGCTCAACTGCTTCACTACTCCAATCTTATAAAAGATTTTAACTTTTGGATTATAGCATTTCAAAGTTAGTAAATTTATAACACAATATAAAAATAAACTTTGAACCGTTTGTATTTTGTGTTGTAGATAAAAGAGGTAAATATCAGCTGTGTTTATTACTATGTAACATGTTTATTTCTGATCTTTAAATTTATTTTTGATATTTTATTCATTTAATTTAATAATTGATTGGAATTTATAAAACTTTGACATACAAATGATCATAAAAAATATTATAATTTTGCCATAAAATTAAACTGTACATTTATTTATAACTCATGGTAATGAAACCGTAATTTACAACCAAATTTTTTGTAGTTTGTTTAGTATTTAATGTGTAAAATATAATGTGTGCGATTTTGATGATCTTTAGTATTTTTACACGACGTTAACAACCATACTTATATTCTCGCATGCTGACTTTATAAGTACACACTGTTAAAATGTATAATTCAAAACTATTACGTGTTGCTAACTATATTGTGCCCCCAAAGATACTGTATAAAGTGTTAAATTATTTTAAACATAATATCAAGCATAGATAAACTACATTCAATATCATAATGGAGAAATATATTAAAAGATTTCAAAAATAACTATTCAAATAAATATTATATATACGAGTATTTCTTACTACTTACTGTGCATGGAAAAGGAATATTTTTATACATGATTTATAATTAATTAAATTGCATTCAAGTAGATACAACAGTTCTATGTTAAAATGTATTTTCTTTCTTTGGATGGGTTTCGTCAAACGTTGACGAAACCCATCTTAAACATATTTTAAGAGAATTTAACCATTTTCAACCATATAAAACACAACAATTAATTAATGAATTATATATTTTATGTATTTCCAATCATTTTGAAATAACACCTAAGAATATAAAATTATTTTTAAAACAAAGGAATTGTTTGTTAACATAACATAACTTAAGTTATATTTGCCTGATAAACAAAGATGAAGGAGGAAGAATAGGAAAAGAGGAAGAAATCACCTATCATAACTATTGCAAACTTTTAATGTCGCACGAGAGACTTTTTTTATTTTGCTTGGTTGACCTTGACCTTTGACCTCACACGGGCATAGAACCCCCTTGACACTTCTTACCGCCTCCTTATCACCTGTCAAAATTTGAAAGCGACAGAACCACCAAACGCATCCTTTAAAATGTAGGAAAGCACACTTTTATTTCATTGTGTGTGTGTGTGTGTGTGTGTGTGTGTGTGTGTGTGTGTGTGTGTGTGTGTGTGTGTGTGTGTGCGCGCGTGTATGTGTGTGTGTATGTATGTATCCAGTTGCCATGACACAGCCGAGCCAGTTCGGTGGAGGTATCGGAGTATTTGCCCGCACCGACATTCGTTGCACGTTCCTTCGTCTCCCTTCATGTTTACAAATGAACCCCGCCGTTATTTAGACTGCAACCACCGTGTCTGTTTACTACAAATATTACCGGTGGTGGTATACAGTATTGTACTACTACCAAAACATTATAAAATCCATTATTTAATTCATTTATGTTTGGTTTGGCTCTCTACGAAGGGGTGTTGAAATCATTGTCCAAAAATACGCCATACTTACATTTTTGTATTCAGAAAAAATATTTTTTAAGAACAAGTAGTGATCGAAAATGTATTTTAGAAGTGACTTCATGCGTTTATTGGTGGTAAGAAAAATACCATCCCTCTGAATCAAACAGCACTTCAAAAATAGTTCGTTAAATAATCTATATGATTTTATTTTTCTTTCACCACATAAAATACTATCTTATAGATGCAAAATAATTGTTGAGGAAATTTTTTATAATTTTTTATTATTTTTACTTACAAATTTATTCCGTTATTATACTGGGGATAGCTATAGTACACTAAAATATTATTCAACTTAATAATTAATTAAAAACTAGACTTACTAAACAAGAATTGTGAAACATAAATGCACTTCTGTTTATGTTTTATAATTCATAAAAGTAATAAAATGAAAGTATTGATAAATTTGCACAAAGTATATCTTTAAAATAGTAAAAAGGTGTTTTAAAAAATTCTTGGTTTAAAAACCACGTTTTGATATAAAAAAAAATAAAATTAGGATTGTTTACATTTTTTTCTTTAATATACGTTTTTCTGAAAAAAAATATTTATTTCAAACCTTTATTGTATCAACTATACAAAATACGAGAACATACATTTTAAATCGAGATAATAATATATAACGGTAAAACATAAAAAATAATAAACTAATAAGAGTGTTATTAAATTTAAATAATTTTGTTTAAAGTACGTTCATTTTTGTATATATTTTCTGTACCTCTTCACATGATGTGTAATTTTACTCTGAAAACTTTGTTACCCAGGATTTGCGTGGTAAAACGAGTCAGCAAAAGTATCGGTACGTTCTCCTTTGCATTACTTTCCTATTGTGGGAAAGCCTTAGCTGTTTGGTCCTGCAATGTGGAAGCAATCTGGATTTTCTCAAGAAAAGAAATTCAAACTGTGCCAATATTCTTAATACATTGTAAACTCACTCCAGGGTAAAAGTTATTTTCAGTAATTATTTGTAAAAATCTATTTTGATTTTACAGTAAAAAAAGGCTTATAACCATTAATTCATACTTTTATTCTTTATGCGAAATAATTTTTAATTGGAAGAACATGATAGAGATTCGTATTGATTTGTAAATCATCTTTTACTAGTTTACGGTAAAATAAAATGTTAAAATAAAATTTTTTGCACAAATAGTCCTTTTTGACAGAATATGTCTACATCAAATGCGTTTTACTAGGGGTTTCATAATATGTGCACATTGCCGCTTTTTCGCAAAGCCATCCGAACCTAATCCTATACTATAATACGAGGAGTATCTGAAGGAGAGTGTGTTTCATGATCTATTAATATTATTAATTGTTGAATGTTATAGCGGCTTTTTCATCGAACAGTTTTCCTGTATATATTTATTTTTTTCCATACTTCCTAATATTACTCGAAAAACTTATAAATAATAAATTTATATTCATTAAAATAGTAAAAATTAAGTAGACATTTTCTTTTGTCTCTACATTAC
Source organism: Neoaliturus tenellus (assembly GCA_030545055.2). Classification (NCBI taxonomy): domain Eukaryota; kingdom Metazoa; phylum Arthropoda; class Insecta; order Hemiptera; family Cicadellidae; genus Neoaliturus; species Neoaliturus tenellus. The sequence goes on from CM061532.1 coordinate 251,463,539, forward strand.
GGAGCATAGAATAAAATAAATTCAACCATGAGGCAATTTTTTTCTATTAATAAGGCTATAAATAAAAAATATATATATATTTTGAATCAATATTAATTAAAAGTTTAACGCTCTTACAGTTACCTCAAAAACACATACAAAAAACTCATACTTAATATAAGGGCTGTACATAAACTTAAAAAATTTTGTACTAAACATTAACGAAAATATGCATTACGATATTTTTAAATGTATGGGCCTTCAACATTTTAATCCTTGTCAAGTTCTACCTCTTAATTTTGAGTTGAACACTAACAACGTTACCAAGAAAATGGTTTACAGTCGAGGGAACCACTTAGAGTATTATTAAAACTCTCACGTAAGCCTCGTAAAAAGAAACTTTGATGCAGACCGAAGCCCATTGCTGAGGTGTTGGCCTTTATTATCATAACAATGTCACGATAAAAGGTTTGGACCTGATTTTTAATTTTTTGAAATCTGCAAAGTGTAAGTTTAGATAAACACAAACACTTAAATTCTTGGTTTTAGTTTAAATTAAAGGGTTTGACGGGGATCGGTCCAAAACCCAGTCTTGTTACTATCTAACCTCGGTCGGTTGTTAGATAGCATCGTTAATTATTAGCCTAATGACAAAGAGCAACTGGGTCCGGAATTTAATCTTTAAGAAGCTACTAACCTTTCTCAGGATCGAACCGGCAACCTTGGAATTCAGAGTTGAGTACTATAACCACTCACCTAAAAGCCAGTGATATTTGTGTAAATTTTTAAAGTGTTAGGTACAATTTTAATGAGGATGGTTACTAGATTAGAGCTTGGCTTGGTCCATAAATTTCAATAAATATTGGCTTGCGACACTTGGTTTTAAAAGCGACATAAAAAAACTCCAAACTAAAAAAAATATTACTTCAGCATAATTAAAAAATTAATAGCAGTAAAATATACTTCACTAGTTTTTTGTTAATAGTAAAAGGCAAATACAATCAAAGGTATTTGCTAACATTGAGAAATTAATAATAGAACTGCAACCCATTAAGGCCCATGGTCCCCATCTGGGACACATAGAATTAAGACTGGAGTAAAATGTTATATGGCATCATTAAAATGAATTTAATTGATATTTTGAATTGAAAATATGATTATCTTTCGTATTTTAAAGCCGTAATGGCACACACACAGTTAACAGTAGTAAAAAGTAGCAAAATCAGTGTTGACCAAGGTGCAACTCTCAAAGAATCAACCGATCCCGTCAACTTCCACGCAAGCCTGCCACCGTTTATTTAATGTGGGCCCTCCCACCAACGTTACCACAGATCGGCTAACCCTTTAAGAGTTGCACCACCAGGTCAGGATGTGGTCGTGAGCGGATTCGAACCCGCGCCGACGCAGACATCCTGGCCAAGGATGCCTACGCCTTAGCCATCTGAGCTATCACGACCGGCAGACTAGACACGAGAATTAGGGTTATGAACAGTGCGCGCCCCTAGCGGGGCAGACTGTAGGCTGTGGGTATGCGAGTTCGCTACGAGAGCGCAGCACTAAGCCACCGCACTAAATTTAAAAGAAATAATTTGGCATTAAATGGGTTAAGATATTAGAGAGTTAATACCTGTATAAAAATAAGAACAATAAGCTTTTTTAATACTTTGAACTAATGAGATTTCTTAGATGCCATTATTCATATTTATCTATCATTATACAATTAGTAATTTATGACTTAAGTAGTTTTATTCAAAGAGTAATAATGAACCTTAGTACTCTTAAATTTTTATTAATAATGTTTTAATAAAAAAGTTTGACTTTATATTAATGAATGAGAGTGTTTTTAGATGTGTAGGCTATATCTATTTGTGATCGAGGGACTCGGAAACTACTGGACTGTGTGCTATGAAACTCGGTAGATATATGGAAGCTTTCATGGAGAAGGTTTGTACGCCATTAGTTTACGTATAGGGCTCAGGCTAAAGGCCCAGGACGTCATAACCATGTCGGGGTTTTTTTGGAGTTTTGATCAGAGTTGTTTATGAACACATACGGCAAAAAAGTTTATTTATAAATTCTATAAACAACTATTCTCTTTTAAAGTTTTGAGAGAAGATTGGAAATGAACAAATAGAAGATATGCGGTGAGCGAGCGCAGTGAACAAGGTCACGTGAAGGGTAGAAAACACTTTCAGGTTGGCAATGCATAGCATGCCGAGTTGCAGCTAGTTGTTTAATGTATAAGTTTTAAATCAGTTTTTTTAGTTATTGCCGAATTATTCACTTCCACAAAGTTTTTTTTTTCGTTTAGGTCGTCAATAATAAAATACACCAAAACTATTCAAAGCTACATGTATTTTTTCAACATCTTGAAAGCAAAAAAAATAAACGGTATCAGTTAACTGACACATACTTTCTCCCAACAATATAAAAAAGATGTTAAAAGCTTCAAACATTAATGTCTTGATGACTCAGTCGGATAGCTACCGGCTGAGCAGCGCTCGTTTGACCCTACGCGCGTCTGTGACTTTTAACAACGTACTGCGTTTACCGCTAAACGAAAAATGGAATTTTCTCCGCAACCACTTGACGTAAAGCAATAATTTAAAATACTAGATTATTTAGTTTTTTGAGCTTGATTTAATGGTGATAAGTAAAATTTATTTCAAGACAACAGCTATTTTGAAAATCCAAAAAATTGATTTTTGAAACACTTTTTACTCCATAACTTTTGAACGCGAGTTTTCTCGGAGATGCGGGTGGTGTCATTTTATTCGCCATTTTAAGCTTAATAAACCAAAAAATTTTAATCAAAATCGTTAGAGCCGTTTTTGAGAAATTTTGATTTTTTTCGATTTTTGAGGGTTTTTGGGGGTAAAATACCCTTAAAAATCAAAAATTCTAAAAAATGAAAAAAACGCCTGGAATTATCGTGGATTTGGACCTATGTACCAAATTTCATTAAAATCGAACAATTAGGGCATTCTCTAGCTCTGTTTACATCCTGACACACACACACACACACAGACAGACATCACTCCGAAAACCACTTTTTTGGACTCAGGGGGAACCAAAATGGATAAATCCACCAACAACTCAAATTCGAAAATTTTGACGAAAACAATACTTTCTCCATATACTATGGTATAGGGGGAGAAAGTAAAAACAGTATTGAAAGCACCGCAGAAGGAGCATTTCGATTAGCCACCTACAGCAGAGCAACTAAAGTGGACCTGTTCTTGGCTGAGGGTAAAGCTTTATTGGATTACGGAGTTTTCCTTGGCTTAACTCTTTTTGTTTTATCTCGTGGCTCTACTTGCAACGTTCGTTTTTACTTAAATATTTAAACTTTGATCAGCTTGAAAATTTTAGGCACACAAAATGTTTTTTTTTTTTTTATATATTTTGATATTATTTACAATGCGTACAGATAATACTAAGCTAATATTACTGCGTGATCTTCTCTGGCGAGAGGTTTTTGACAGTTGAGGTGTTAAGATCACTGAGGCACCACTTAACCGTTGACATACTCAACAATAAAGTCTGTCTGACAGCATAATATAATGGATCCACTTCCCCTATATTCTCAGCATTTTTTCTAAATTCGCCTTTCAATTTTCTGTACGTTTTCACTTTTTAATAAATTAAAACGTTTCCAAAACATTAACAATATCTTCACCGTGATTTTGCATTTGTGACCTCCCAAGGAAGATTGATACAAAGGATATTTCAACAAATTTTACTCCGGTTTGTTGTTTTAAAACTCAAATTTATAGGGATGTTTGGTATTTTTGATGATACACTCCTTATATTCATGCGTAATGTGTAAACTGTTATATTTAAAAAAATAATAACATTGATCAAAATGTTTGGTGGTAATGGTTTTTCTAGGGCTTTTTACTAACTATATACTTAAATACATTCAGTTACAATAAATATATTTTTTTTTATTACGAATGAATATTTAAAGAGTAAAATACGACATAAAAACTTACTTATATGAAACGAACATACTAATTTTATTAATAACTAAAAAAATGAAGTAAATAAGAATACTTGATAAGCTAACTGTGCAATACAACAGAAGATAAAACTATTAAGATATAAATATATTGTACACTTTAAGCTCAAACTTTCCAGAATGACTTTTTTTAGTTAATTGCTTAATTATTTCCATTTAGGAAGCATAAATGAGCGAGTGGCCACGACCAGACTGTCTTGTGTAAATAAATCCGGCTGGAGGAGCGATAAAAGTGTTGGAATAAACCAAAGTGGAAGACATTTACGGAGCAGGTGACCGCTGGACATTTATGGCCGATAAAGTAACGTCCATTTGTGGCCAATTGTTTATTAAATGGGTCGGACTGAGTTGGGCCCGAAATAAGAGTCGTTGCAAGAAAGGGTTGTGATTTTAGAGTTGTTATTTTCTTCGCAAAATTTGCAATATGATTGACGATTGTTACAAAAAAATATTCACTGTATACAGTACATGTTGCATGTTGCAGTAAACAAAAAAACACTCAATAGAAAATATATGATCTTTTAAATAGATTTAAATACACTGTTATATTAAATGGGGACTAAAAAGACTGGAAACGGCTTTATGTGTTTATTAATTATTATAAGTATAAACTAAGAGAATGGAAATGAGGGTTAAAAATACATTTGTAACAAGTCTGATGGGGGTCGGCCCTTAAGGAGTAACTGAAATATCTTAAAATTAGGCATAGGTTAGTGTGTAAAATAAATTAAAGTTCCCACTTAGTAAAGTACAATGCCTTAAATCCGACCCCACATGGATAACCAAGCTTTAAATGGCAGGCAATGAAACTTCTCATGAAAAAGATATTGTGAAACATAGGAATTCAAAAACTGCACTCATACTTGACCTTTTGAGAACGGGTTAGGGGTATATTTATGAATAAATACAGACTTTGCACTACACTACATCAATATCACCTATTTTTGAACCTAACTTCTAACAATGAAAATCATGCTTTCGATTTTGAATATTTCATAATTTGAAAGTTTTTGGCCCTAGCTCCCCACTAGGAGCTAAGGAAAAGCGTTAGCCAATAAATCTAGAATATAATAAGGTAGGTGACATCTACAAAAACAAATAACAAATCAGTGACGCAGTTGGTAGTTCAGCTGATAGCAACTGCCAAATAGATGTGATGTACTTGTGTACTTGGTGCATTTCCCTTAGAGTCGGGCGAATAAAAATACTTTTTTTAAAATTACTTTTTGTTTGGAATTTATTACATAATGTAGTGTGGTGAAAAATATGGTTCGTAACTCGGCCAAAACGTGCCTACTATCGATCGTTTCAAGTTCTCGATTTCGTTTTGAATTCGTTACACGATCTTTAGCCCGGCAAAACTCCATTTTCGGCCCTTGCCAAAAACATGATATTAAAATTATATCAAATATGACCTAGAGCAATGAACATTCCTTCAATATTTCTTTACATAATGATTCCCTTCATTATATTACTTCAGTATTTTACCACTGACTGAAAATAAATAGCAAGCAATCTTACAAATTAGGGGTATTTAACTGATATTTGAGTAATAAATACATTATGGAATAATTTGCAATGATAATACCTATATCTGATCCTAAAACATGTAAAATACATAAATAACAAGAAATCGATAAAATTGGTATAACAAATGTTGTATGGCATTAGATTTCCACACAATGACAGCTCTTCCGAACTTTTACCTGGGGTTTTGAATCAGAATTCCACACTGGGTTGCATGAGTCAGTCGGTCCAGAGTCCAGAGTTCCAAGTCTGGCAGCGGACCGCCGGAATAGCTCCACTCCCCGCGTGATGTAAACAAACGTCCAGAGGACCGCCATTGTCTGGGAAATATGGCGGGTCCGAGGCTATTTTTGAATCCGCCTCTTTATATTTTCGGTTTGACAAGGTTTTTAACCTGGTCGAGCAGCTGTTGCTTTCTATTCTCCTAATATGCGTCTTAAAAATAGTCTTTAGTATGTTTCAACCCCTTATTTTATGTCTTAAAGGGGACGATTGTTTTCTTTTTAATTCCACTGCCGCTATGTAATCCACTAAAAAACATATTTAATATTTGTAGTGAGTATTTATTTTTTAGAATGCGCACAAATCGATTACTTGATCTGTAGCTGACAAAAGGAAACTATACCATTAATAGTACATACTAAGTTTTTTATGTTTAAAAAAGATTTGCTATAGTTTGGTAAAAAAAAAACTTTTATATGAATTTAAGATACTAACATAAAACAAGATTTTCCAAACACTCCTTTTTTAAAGTTAGTCTCCAACCCTTGTCGGAAACCTTGCTACAAGGGTGTAGTAACCGTTCTGCCAAAGTTTAGTGATAAAAGAGTCTTGAATGCTGATGAAATTGCTCCCCCACGCCCAGTAGACCTCAAGGTCCCTTGAAACTTTCCTGTCAACGGTATGATCCGTTCTCAACACTTTTGTTCGATTGATTTAGATTATATGTATGATAGATATACTGTTTTGCAATCCATAATAGATCCTAATACTAATAGAATTGGTGAGTTATTTTTATAGGAGATATTACTGAAGATATAAAACACAACATTTTATTTAGAATCAAATTTATCGATAACCTTTTAAAAACCTTCAAAATACCTTTCTTAACTTATAAATTGGCCTTTTACCTACCTTTTGGATTGGCTCCAATAATTTAATACAATTTCATGGTATTAGTTATGTCATGTTTAAAAGAATATTAAATGATTTAAAAATTTCTTCAACATTATTTTATTAAAATATTTTTAACAACAAAATACAGATTAAACTAATGGTTCGATTTGGAAAAATATCCTTAAGTCTGTTACTTATTACAAAGTAATGTAGTACGCAATATTTTGATTTTAGTCTTTTCATGTACCTGGTTGTTCCCACTGTAGTAAGTTAGTGTAATAAAATATACCATTTTGTCAAAATATAAAATTTGAGAAGCTCATAAAATTGTTATTACACCGGCTGATATACTATTTTAAAATGCTAATAAATAAAGCTTGAGTTGTACTACTTTACACGATATATTACAGAAAAGTTATACAAGACTAAAAATTCTTGCATTAAAACTCGACTTGTAAAGGTTTAATTATTCATCGTAATACTAACATTTTTTACAAATTTTAATTAAATTGCAATCAATTTAAGAGAAAACTACATAATGGGTTATATTTTTCCTTATTAAACTATTTCGTATTGTTAGAAACCTTCAATAATGTAAAACAGTGAGGTTCAAGACTTTTCTTCCAGAAGTATTAATTTGTTTTTTACAGTTCCGGAGGAAGACGAACAAGTTGTAAACGGCCCGCATGCGGTGAGACGAGAGGATGGTTCGGTTTTACAGTTGCGGTTGAAATAAAACTTTTTGTTAGCACAGCGTTCTAACCCTGAGGGTAAAGTAGAATTGTGTATGTAACATTAAAATTGAACAAAACTGTTACGATAACATACCAACAATGCTTCACTGTAATCTTATACTTGGATACTCAAGTAGGTATCCTTATTTAGATACTTTTATACTTAGATGCTCATGAAATGTAGTATTTTTAAGATTTCATGACAGGCGTTCATGCCTAAAACGATATATGCCTGTAAGACCTCTAGGATCGATTTATATAGTTAAACCTCTAAATATTAATTATTAGAAAATAACAACAAGTGTTAATCATTCATCAATTTTAAAATATTATTATTTATCTTTCAACAGGCAGTGATGGTAGCTCAGTGCGATTATCGCTCAGCGATCCCTGGTTCAAAAAATTCCGACTCAGGATAAAATAAAAACCGTGAAAATTACGCGCGTTTCAAATCGTTATCGTTTCAATCAAATTTGATTGTTATTAGTATTACCATAGAAAAACTAACCAGGTACCTGGTTAGTTTTTCTATGGTATTATGTACGGATAATGGCTAAGTTACTGACTTTATATACAGGAAATAAAAATTTAGTAATTTATTAATGGTATAATTACGTTAGCCAAAGTTGTATAAATAAACTGATCCCTGCCTACATATGCCTACCTGCACACCTGGTACACCGTCATTGGCTGCATTTTAAAGGAAAGCTGATTTTTGTCTACATCTAAATTACTATTAACTACGGTAGCTGTTACGGTATATTTGTTTATTACTCTACCCTTGGGTTTAATAGCAATTTAAGAAAACAATAGATCTATCTACTTTCGAGAACGATGGCACCCTCAATACATTAACAGCCTTGATTGACACCTATAATATTATCTTTGCAGATTGTTAATACTCACGTATTAAGTAGTCTGAGGTGTCAAATATTGTTCTTCACACTGAACGCGTTTCGAACGAATTACCGTTCATCTTCAGCAGTCACTTTAACAAAATTAAAAGCCCATTTTTTTATGGTTGTCAGTTTTTACACATGACACAAATACACTGTCTTTACACATAGCACAAAACATACACGTACGGTCCATGGTAACTGCGGCGCGGCGGACTCGTGGGTCCATTCCCGTTTGATTTTGTATGTAGGCCTACAAAATCAAACGGGAATGGACTTTAATGGTTTAGACTTTTTAGTCTGACACACTAGTTCTTACACACGAGTCCCGCCTGAGATTTTCTTTAAGTGTACTTAGTTTTAAGACTTTCAAAATACTTTGACACATTTAAACTAAGATGATTGTAAGAGATTGTTTAACAAATTGTTAAGTGTAGTAAGTAAAATTTTGGGGGTGTGATATGTTTGTATTCAATAAAAATGTGATAAAAGAAATCAAAGTAAATATTGAATTTAATATTTTATTACATAATTCTTCTTTCAACGATGAAGCAATTTCATATGAAGATTAAAACTAGTTGTTACAACCAATAAGGATTGGCAATCATTTTTGTTGCGAAAAGAAACTTAGATAAAAAATCTGTAACAACTTTATCCTCCACTTCCCAAATGCTCAGTCGTAAAAGTGTTTCGGATCTTATTAAGATCGGAAGCTATATTTAGGAAAGTGATGTCTTATTAAAATCCCGTTCCTAACTCTTTTCAATCCTTTTGCCATATATTTTATGGACTTGTTTAATTTGATATGGAATGATAATAAATTTGTTTTTTTTATTTAGTTTACGAAATATGTTTTATATATTTTGATTTATATGTAAGTATATATTTTTTGTACACTTTTATAAAGGAATGTAGTTTTTTTTTTTTTTTTTTTTTTTTTTTTTTTTTTTTTTTTTTTTTTTTTTTTTTTAAGAATATTTAAACATCTAGTTAATGGTCGATTATAAAAACTCCAACATGAGTTTTTTATCGTTGAAACGCTTATATTAATATTATCGTTAACATATTATATTAATTACAAGGATTGTTCTTTCTAAACTATAATTAAAAGAAATGGTTTTTTGAGATAGCAAGATGAAAAAATAATAATTTAATGTAACTTCTTGGTTTTTATCGGGTTATGCAAATTGATACATATATACAATTCCATAGTGTAATATCACGTGTTGGACAAATGAAATCTTCCCTCATTAGCTAACTTGGTTTGTAACTTAAAAATGGATTATATATTTTACAACATAAAGAATATTTTTAATCCGCAAATATCCTAGGAGTTTCAAAGAGTATCACTGAGTAATGAGTGTAAGTGGTGCAGGGTGGAGTTTACACGATTGTTTATAAGAAATTAATAATTGAGTATAGAATTTTTTTCTCATTTAAAGGAGCATGTGAAACAGGGAAATATATGATAAAAAGTAGAGGTTTCAACCCAACATTAATAACATAAACATTTATTTCGTAACGAATTATGAACGATTTATACGAGGCATTCTTTGTAATATTATAGTCAATTAGAGACTTAGCGACCAAATAAATTACAATTTAAGTAATGAAAAATATTAATTTAATTTTTTCCATGCAGAACTTTTACGATTTCTATTTATAAGTAAATAAATTTGATAAGCACGCACGTGCGTTGACTTATGTAAGTTATATGCATTTAACTTTTCTTTACATTTGCATATGGTTTATTATTTATAATAACTCACATCGCAATTCACTATCAAATACAGACACGGTATCGAACATTTAGAAATAATTTGGCTCCATGCCAGTCTTTAACTCTGCAAACGACTTTTTGAGTCAAATTTTAAGGTAACGAGTTGACAAGAAGCCAGTTTCCAGTAATTTTTACTCTGCAGGTTAAATATATGCCTTTTGAAGAGCAAAAGATTGACATTTTAAAATTCACAGAACAAATGTCATTTCATAAAAAAGATGTTGAATAATTTGAGCAATTCCTAAATAATATATCTACCACATTTGTTGTAACTGAAATATGAATAAAATAAATGAAAACTAGAGGCTTCTACTATTGAATTTAAATTATGAGAGTAAATTATATATATATATATATATATATATATATATATATATACAAAATATATATATATATATATATATATATATATTGAAAGATTTTACCAACACACTTAGGTGAATTTTTCCTTTTAGGAACAGCCACAAACATTAGGTTTTCCAGCACTACTAAATGTGTAGGCATTGATACGTAGTTCCATTGGAATGAAAGACTTAACATTCGTACTTAGAACAGCCAACAGAAAGGTAACTTTTGGTAAATATAAAAATTTACCTGCAAATGACTTTATTGTAAAAGAATTATGGACGATTCTGTTTGAAATAATTACAAGGATAAACATTCAATAATTATAATTGTATCTTTGTAGTCTGTAATATTATTTTACATTTTATAGTAAATAGTAGTTTTGGGTATTAAACAATCACATTTACTATAGAAACACTGAAAATGCATTACAGTTGTTCAAATAAGTTCAGTGAGTGAATCTTCTGACAAGCCTGAGTCTTGCGTTTTGCTCCACTCGTTCCCTAGTAGTAGATTAGAAATGTTAGCCTTGCACAGTATATTTTACTGTATTTTACTGTATATTTTTTCCGTATATTATATTTTTTGGAAACTGTAAGCCTTGCAAAAAGCTTTTATTGGAAAGACCTAAGCCTATAATTAGGATTCTAATTAATGATTTCAAATATATTTATTTAAGTCTAATCTGTTTCAATATATACAAGTAGGCCTCGCCGGAGTATAGCACACGGCCTCTGATTGGTCGAGAGCAGGTCACGTGACCGATGACGTCATCACGCCCCGCCCCCTTGCTGGCCTCTGATTGGTCGAGAGCAGGTCACGTGACTTAGGCCACGCCCCTTTTCCAAGATGGCGGCCTCCTAGGCCACGCCCCTTTTCCAATATGGCGGCCTCCTGGTGGCGGGAAATTTCCTAACCTCACTTTTACCACGTGTTTGACCACGTGGCGTCTGTAAACTTACTACGTGAGTCAAGATGGCGTTTGACGAATAAAATTTTCACTGTGTACTGCCGGGGTTTGAACTCGGGCCGCCAAGTTGGTGCGCCGCAACGCTGACCACTAGGCCATCACACTGTTGAGTTGAGAGCGTTGTAATGAGTCTAGTGACGCTGTAGTTTGGTGATTCTGTAGCTGCAGAGCGTACAGTAGTCCAATGATTCTCCACCAGAGCGTGGCACTGCCATCGTGGGAAGTTTGAATTTCATCATGTGAGCTTTTTTTACTTTTATAATTCTCCACTAGATTGAAGCACTAAGCCGCTATGGCGGGAAATTTGTTGTGTTTTTGGTCATGGAACCTTACCATATGATGTAGTTCAATGATTTTCCACCAGAGCGTGGCACTGCCATCGTGGGAAGTTTGAATTTCATCATGTGAGCTTTTGTTAGTTTTATAATTCTCCACTAGATTGAAGCACTAACCCGCTATGGCGGGAAATTTGTTGTGTTTTTGGTCATGGAACATTACCATATGATGTGGTTTGATAAAATTTAGCTGATATGTTTAGCTGTCTGCAGAGCATACAGTATGTTGATTGAAGATTTTCCACTACAGTGTACTGTTTTTGCTATGGCAGAAAATTTTAATTTGACCATTTAAGTTTTGAAGTTACTGAAGCTTGATATAGCTATACTGTAGCTGTTGGCAGAGGTCGTTAGTTCGGCGACTCTCCACCAGAGTGTAGCACTATTATCGCTGGAAATTCGAATTTTATAATGTTATTTTTTGTTAACTTTATGGTCATGGACTCTTACTGTTCTACATAGTTTTAGAAAGTACCTCTGCAAAACGTATGGTCTGTAATTTCACGAACCTCCACGAGAGTGTATTATCATCGCTATGGCAGAAAATTTGAATATTTCCATGGGAACTTTTGTTTGGAGTCGCGGTAGTTTTAGGATTTTACATAATAACTGTCTGCAGAAAGTATGGTCTGCAGTTTGACGATTTTCCACCAGACTGTAGCACTTTCATTGTGGGAAGTTTGAATTTTATCAAATGAGCATTTGCTAGTTTTTTTTTAACTTTCCACCAGATTGGAGCACACACTTCTTATGGCGGGAAATCTATTGCGTTTTTGGTCGTGGAGCCTTACCGTACGACGTAGTTTGGTAATTTTTCAGAGTGTAGCTGTCTGCATAATGTACAGTCTGTTGTATGACGATACAGAGTGTACAGCCATTACCATGGTGGGAAATTTGAATTTGATCTTGGGAACTTTTGATTGTAGTCGATGTAGTTTGACCATTCTACACCAGAGTGTAGCACTATCATAACGGGAAGTTTGAATTTCATCGTGTGAGCTTTTGTTAGTTTTATATTTCTTCACCAGATTGAAGCACTAACCCCGCTACTGTGAGAAATTTGTTGTGTGTTTGGTCATGGAACCTTACCATATGATGTAGTCTGGTAATTCTTCAGAGTGTAGCTGTCTGCTGAGCGTACGGTCTGTTATATGACGATTCTTGAACGGAGAGTACTGTCATCACCATGACAGGAAATTTGACTGTGGGAAGTTTTGATCGGAGTCACTGTAGTTTGACCATTCTACAACAGATAGCAGCACTATCATCCCGGGAAGTTTGAATTTTATCAAGTGAGTATTAGTTAGTTTTTTATTCTCCACCAGATTGGAGCACAAACCCTCTATGGTGGGAAATCTGTTGTGTTCTTCATAGAACCTTACCGTACGATGTAGTTTAGCAATTTTTCTGAGTATCGCTGTCTGCAAAGCATATGGTCTGTTGATTGATGATTCTTTAACAGAGTGTACTGTCATCGCTCGTTGGCTTTCTTGTTATTTCCATCACATTAGATGGGCTAACCCTGGTGTCCTGTATTACACTATGCCAGGAAATTTTAATTTTACCTGGGAACTTTGGTTTGGATTTGCTGTATTTTAAATATTCTACACCATAGTTATTGTACGGTTTGTAGTTCGATGATTCTCCACCAGAGTGTACTATAATCGCTTTGGCGGTAACTTTGAATTTGAGCTTGTTAACTTTTGCTCAAATAAAGTAGCTCTATTACTGTTAGAAAATTGAATTTGATCATGAGAGCTCTTGTTGTAGTCTTATAATTCTCCACCAGAGTGCACCACTATCACCATTATGGTGGGAAATCTCTTGAGATTTGGACCAAGTATCGATAACATAGTTGTATTATCAGTGATATATTTGCATATAAGATTAGAATTGATGTACTTCTTTTCCACCATGACACTTGTGTAGCTTGGCTTTTTCCACAGGCGTGCAGCATTAGTAGTTCAGACTTTCTTCTCTAAAGTGCAGAATTCATATTTTAAAATTTTTTACACTTGTATTACAAATGTAATACAACTACACTGTCTAATACAACTACGTATGGTTAACTAGCTCCATGATGAATTGCATAAAATGGATGGTTTGTCTTTCGTCCACCAGAGCGTTATATTAGTTCGACTTTGCTTTACTACATTGCTGCAATGTTTTAATATTTGTTACGTACTGTTAACATGTTACTATCCTTTTCTACTAAAGCCCAGCCAATTTGTGTGTAGCATGTTTAGTTTAAAATTTCTGAGATGGAGTTCAGCATAATGGTTTATAACTATCAATTGTAATGTTACATATTGGTAACGTATTTTTAACTTGCTCTATGTCATATTATGCATATGGGTGGTTCGTTCTTCCATTGCCAGATCTCATCACACGGGTAGCTCAACTCTTTCCGCTAGAGTGCAGCTCATGTGTGGTTTTTTTTACTAGAGGGTCACTGTGTGTTTATTTGAGTGTGAAGCTCATTTGAATTCCACTAGCGTGGCAGTACATGTGAAACCTATTCTTTGATTATGGTGCAGCACTGTGTTGTGTATATTTTAAATATGCAACCTATTTGACTAAAGTGTAACGCATGCGTAGTCTTTTTAGACACATGTGCAGTAATATGATTTAAATTAAGGTTTAATGTTTCAACCGTATGGTTAAATGTTTGTATAAGACTGCTGTATGTGACAAATATGGCAGAAACCATTCCAAGGAAACATAGTAATTTGTATACAATAGAGTAAAGCATATGTGTAGTTTGATTTTTTATTAGAGTAAAACAGTAAGTTTTTTTATCATATGCAAACTTATAATATTGCCAGAGTGAAACGTATGGCTAATTGTGAGGGCTAACTTAGAGAGAGTTATTTTTCATCCATTCTAGCTAATATGTGTAATTTTATTTTTTCCATGAGTATCCACAACATGTGTGCTTGGAACTATTTTATTATGTTACAAAACCATGTTGTTTATTGCACACGTTTATATTTTACTAACGTGCAACTTTCTTCATACCTGATGGTAGCATGAGTGTGCAGACCATTTTTGTATAGGGTTGCAGCACTCGTAAATTTGTATCCTGCAGCGTGTTATTGGTAGTGTCCATGAGAGAGTAATTAATATTTACTCAAGAATTTCAAGTGTAGCAAATGTGTAGTTTTTTACTCCCCTCTAGTAGTGTGGGGTACAATTTTATGTAAGATAGTAACCAGTGCCAGAGTGAAGCATACTGTTTGGCACAGATAATGGAAGTTTTGTTACTTTCATTCATTAGAGTACATCACTTTATAGTTAGAATTTTCTTTACTAGAATGCAGCAAACATGTAAGGGTCTCCCATTAGTGTGCAACACAATGATTTTTATACAAAATATGGTAAATATAACTTTCGTAAAGATGTTTTAGAATAGACTGTAGTACATGTGTAGTTTGACTTAACTCTACCACAGTGAGCACAACTTTTACCAAACATGATTGAAATGTGAACAAATATGATCTAAACAAAAGAAGCTGTGTTATTATTTTATTTGCCAGAGAGCTGAATATGTGTACATTTGTGTGCAGCTCTATGTTTTCTATTATGTACGTGGATGTATATTACCAAATGTGATGACTCTTTCCACACCGTAATACAACTCTTAAAGTGGAGCACCTTGTTTTTTTATCTTATATGATGCTACGCTGAAAAAAATTTAGTTTATGACTATATTGAAGGTTGGGTCCAAGCACAGGAGGTTTTGTTATTTTTTATCTGCCAACCCAAGCACAATACACGTGTGATTCGGCTTTTATCCGCTAGTGTGTAAAACATGTGTGGTTTTAATGTTATAACGCATCACTGTTACTTGATATTCGCTGTGTTACATATTTACAAAATATCTTTAACATATGTCTATATCCTTAACCTTCTACATTAGACCGCTACATATTGATGTTTTACTCATATTGGTTCCCTCGTTAACAAAAAGTTAGATTTCTTACAGAAATTGAGTATAAGTTGTATATTATTAACAATGTAAGTTTACTTTGGCGCAGTACGTTTATCACTAGGAGGTAGTGCATGTAAATTTTTATGTTTCTACACTACAGCACTCATGTAGTATGACTTTGTCACGGTTTGCAGCACAAACATCGATTCACTAGGGCTAGAATTATTAATTTAATAATCATGAGTACTACCTATATATTATTATAGTTTTCAATACTGTCTTGCATCATATGTGAGAGTCATCTTTTCTCTATCAGAGCGTGATACTCAAGTAGTTTAACATTTCCACTAGAATGTGGTTTTGGTTTTCTCCACTAGAGTGGTGCACTGTTTTTATCATATGTTACGTGCTGTCAACATACTATTTCTCTCTTCCCAGCACATATGTGGTTTTGGTTTTATCTGCTGGAGTGCAGCACTGTTTATAATATCCATTATTTTATATATTATCAAAGTATTACTAACAGTTTTCTATTAAACTGTAGCTCAAGTATAGTTTATCTTTATACAACCATCGTGCAACACAATTGAAAACTGATTTGTATCATAGTGTTCACAGTGTTATTTACATGTTTATGTGTATATGTTGTACATGGAACATATTCCAAAAGAGTGTAGGACATTTGTAGAGAGTATTTCCTCCTCTTTTATGCTATACTATGATTTTAATGTACATATTGCGTATTTTTCAGATTTTTGTATTAGACCTCTGGATGTGATCGACACGGTGGCACCCGTGCCGAGGTAACTTATATTTTATTTGCTAGATCACGACACATGTTAATTTCTTCCCAACTGGAGTAAAGCACATGTGTAGTTTGTTTATTTAAAGTGCATAATTTTTATTACATACTAGTTAGAACAAATTTAGCTAGATTTTATATGAGACTAATTGCTGGGGCTTAGTCAATGAAAGGCTTTATCTTTTATCCTTCACATGTGTGATTTAAATTATGCCACTTAAGTGGAGCACTATGCTGTTTATTAGACATGTTGGTATATTTTTAACGTGTAGCTTTTTGCCTGTTTGCAGCATAATTGTAACTTGCCATATTTTGTATACAGTTTATGTACACTTAACTTTATATAGTGAAACCTCAGCACATGACCAGTTTGGCAGTTCCCGCGAGGGAGTAATTCTATTATTTATTTTCTATTACAGTCCAGCATATGTGGAGTTAACCAGAGTGCCCTCCACCAGAGTGGAGTAATGTGTTTCTATTATACATGATAGGTCAAAGTGCCACGGTTTAACATATGACCAACTACTGGGGCACTAATAGTGGAAGTTAAATAATTTTTATCTACCAGAGCACAGTGCTTCATGGTTAGAATATTCCCTAATAGAGCGTAACAAATGTTTTGTTAGGTGTTTACCACTAGTCTTCTTCACTGCAATTTTAATACATCATATGGTACATTTAACTTACGAAACAATCATGTTTTCCATTGGACTGTAGCACATGTGTAGTTAGACTTTTACCCGTCATAGTATATGTAACCAATGTGGTCTAAGCACAGTTTGGTTATCATTTATTCATCAGAGTGTTGAACGTGTATATTTTTAATTTTACTACATCAGAGTGCAGTTCTGTGTTTTTAATATACATTTTGATGTATATGTGACTTTCTTCATGCCATATGACAGCAAATGTAATTTGACTTTTCTCCACCAGAGTAGAGCACCACGTTTCATTCACGTTCATGTACCTGGAAAAAGTTTTACACTAGAACATGATATACTTGTAGTTTGCTTTGTTCTAATATAGTGTTGCACTATACGCTTGATTATACAAAATTTTACATAGTGCCAGTGTATTGTTATTCTTCAGAGTGTAACTTATTACTGATATGGTGACAACAATGCAAATTAAGAATAGTTATCATTTTCAGCTGTCAGAGCACAGTTTACTTTTCCACCAGTGTGCAACTCGATAATATGGTCGACTGATATGGTCGTATACATCATAAAATTAATTAAGTTCAGGTCAGGTTACCTATCACGTCTCATAGGACAGATCACGGTAAATTATGGTAGTTCACGATTGGACTAGTTAAGTCTAGACCAGATTAGGTCTAGTTAGATCTAGCCTGATCAGAACTAGTAAATTTGAGTTGGTCAACGAAAACCTAGTAGGTTTATAACAAGTGTAGCCATTATGTGTCTTACTGGATTGATTATCATAGGTTTGATCGGATAGCTCTTGTTAACTTATGTTGTTCTTGTTAGTCTGGTCAGACAAGATTACATTAAGTCTGGCCATATCTAGTATGTCAAAGTAAGTTACAATAGATCAGATTTGATTTGTCAGTTATCTAATGGTTCACATTGCCAAAAAACTTATTAGACTATAGTGAACACCCAATATGGTAGCGCCCTATTAGTGTAAATTTAACTAGTTTCTCACCACAATGAATCACACTTCTGGTTTACATTTTTTCATCTGTGACCAGCATATAGACTGTAAGGTTTTTTTAACAAGAAGAAGGTAACATGAGACAAATGAGGAAGCAATTTTATGAGCTTTCCTCTCTAACACACCGCAGAACATTTGTAGGTTGACTTCTCTCCACCAGACTGGAGCACCATGTATGATACACATATTTCCAGCTTATATGGTATGACCAATTGGTGGGGAATGGATAAAGTTTAGTTATTTTTATCCAACATAGTGCAGCACTAAAATATTTATGCACATAATGATACCTATATATGGAGCGAGTAGCTTTACAATTAGAGTTTAGCACATGCCTAATATGGTAACTTCTATGTGAATGAAATCTTTCTAGCTTTTTTCCATGGCGCAGCACTTGCACGGTTGGCATTTCAAAGTTATCATATTACATAAAATGCCAGTCTTCATCTAAATATTCCTGTATTTTGAGTGTTGTTATAACCCAAAACATATCTTATATAGGTACCTTTAAAAATTAAGTGTCGATGTTCAAAACATCTAACTAGTGGGTTGTATTTAAAAAATAAAGGCGCAAAAGTTTCAAAATTTACATGTTGGAACCGGCTGGGTTGATTGACTTTGGACTTGCTTTATGTTTTTAAGACATGTTGTTAAAATGTTTAGTAAAGTATAAGTTTGGCAAATGGTGTATTGTTGAACGTACTTATGGTACATGTAACATACAACTAACACTTTTCTCATGCAAGCCAGAACATGTCAGAAAGCCTCATTTAACTTAGTCTTGCATAACTGTACCCAATACAGTACAACCCAAAAAAAACCAATCACAATCTAACTTGTTTCAATGGCTCTAACCTAAGACATCATAGATTGTAACACATAAATGATATGACAGCTTTGCATAGTAGGATTAAGTTTTTACCTGTTTTCAAAAATTCAGAAATGTGGGTGATGAAGGCTAGTCGTTCTACCATTCTTCTTTTTTTACCAACTAGGAAAGTTCACACCACACCCATCCAGACCAGTATTTACCAAATTAAAACAGTATAGTCCATACCAGACTTTATATGGTCCCACACTTTATTAGACGAGAACAAATAGGTCTAGAGCAAACCTAACTAGATCCAATAAAGTCTGATCATAAGAGTTCGCTGGCTTTACCAAACTAGAACCACAACAAATTAAATCGAACCAGATTCTATTGAAACTAACCATACTATTAAAAGCACTAGTGCAACATGCACACTCATTGCTGGTTACTTAACAATACACATTTAACCTCAATCAGTACAATTGCAAGTACAAGGTGTTGTAAAAATACCTTATGTGCTGCACCCTAGAAGAAGAAAAGTTAGTAAAATTGCTTCCACATCAAACCTTATTGTGCTCTGCAGGTTTAATAGATCAGATTATACCACAGTATTGATATGACCGAACCTGACCAGAATAAAATTAACATGGCAAGACTCAACAAATTTTCTAGTATTATCTGATCAGACAAAAGTACACTAGAATAGAGCAGTTGAAACTAGACTACACATATTTAGATCCAACCAAACGTGATCAGAATAATTGATCTAACTAGACTATAGAAATTGTCGCCTGAGCTGACCAAAAATACTAGACCACACTTAGTGAGACTTAATTAGATTTTCGATTTAATTAGATTTTTCGATACACACCAGATCAAATATAACCAAACCATGCCTCCTCTAGAACGTCTCGCTTGACCATATTAGGCCTGGCCTCACCACAATAAGAACAGTATTGGTCAAATATAATAATGCTTACCTAAAAAGACACCATTGATAATATATCGCTTTTCTATAATGAACCAGGTTTATAGAACCTTACTAGACTAGTTTATAGTGAATCAGGTAGCTACATCAGAAATACACTTATCACCTACAAACACACTTGGTATGGTTAAACTTGACCTTTTGACCCGACTAGGGTGGCCTGCCTAATATGATCTAGCCTTGCTTATGTTGTATGGTAACAGATTTAATCCGATCAGGCCAGGACTATACCTCTTCAGAACCAAAGCAGATTTAAAGTACCTTGACTTCACCTTACCTAATTAAAATTTACATTACTAAATCAAACATTATCTGACCAAACTTGACCTGGCTATACCATACCGGAATAGACCTCATTAGACCTATGTTAATTATATCTATCCAAATTTCTTTAACTGAACTTGGTGAGCTGGCATGCTTAAACTGAATGGATCGGACTTTACCTAATAAGATCACCTACCAAAATAACACATAGCAAAAACTGACATAAAATGCTGTGAGCTGACCAAGTCAAATCTGACATGACCTAATCATATCTCACCTGACCAAACCAAAACTCTATTGGATCAGAGCTATCCTGGATCTAGACTGAGGCTAACTACATAAGAGCTGACTAGATATGATGTGACTTAGAAAATTGACCTTACATGTTAATAGATGAAAACAGATGTTACCTTATGTTATTTGACCAGACCCGGTCGGATCTAGGCCAATGACAAGTGACCCTGGCCTAACGAATAATTATGTCAACATAATGTATGAAATTAGTCCAATCACACTAGCTATCTGTTTTAATCTAATGAAGCTTACAAATATAAGGTGAGATAAGGATAAATAATGGTCGATGTATAATTAGATTGTAACACTCTGGAAGAGAATAAATAAACAGCACATGTACTAAGTATTATTGAATCTACCTTCCATACGTTACTGATGACATTTTGGCTTCACCATAAATTAAGTGTGGTTCATTCTGGTAGTGGACTTTAGTACATCCCACGTTAAATTAGCATGGACATTATAATATCTAAAATAGCTCTTGTAATTCAATTTACCTTGACCTCTCTACTGATATCATCAGAGTGCAGCAAATGGCGAAAATTGCTGTTCCTATAAGTAGCTTATTTTACTAATCTTTCTCCCACCACAGTTCAGCTCATGATGTTTATCCACTAGATTGCAGACATATATTGTGTAATATACATATTGGTACATATTTCCAACATATTGATAACAACAAAAGAGTGCATTACATGACCATTAAGGTAGCGCTCACGTGGAAGCCCTTTTGCATTCTCGTCCAGGGTGCTGCATGTAAGGTATATTTACACCACTATGTTTTTATTATACATAATGGTAAATATTGAAAATTTTTTGAATATTGAAAATGGTGCCCAGTAACTTATTTTTATTTAATTTAAGAGCACAAAATTGTTGGGCACCATCAAATTGGTGATAAAATTAAGAATTAACGATAAAACAAATGTTGTCGTTTTATAAAAATAGTTATGGGCGCATGGGAGTGTTCCACTTGCCTTATGTAACACTCTGGAGGGTGTAAAATTTTCAATATTTACCATTATGTATAATAAAAACATAGTGGTGTAAATATACCTTACATGCAGCACCCTGGACGAGAATGCAAAAGGGCTTCCACGTGAGCGCTACCTTAATGGTCATGTAATGCACTCTTTTGTTGTTATCAATATGTTGGAAATATGTACCAATATGTATATTACACAATATATGTCTGCAATCTAGTGGATAAACATCATGAGCTGAACTGTGGTGGGAGAAAGATTAGTAAAATAAGCTACTTATAGGAACAGCAATTTTCGCCATTTGCTGCACTCTGATGATATCAGTAGAGAGGTCAAGGTAAATTGAATTACAAGAGCTATTTTAGATATTATAATGTCCATGCTAATTTAACGTGGGATGTACTAAAGTCCACTACCAGAATGAACCACACTTAATTTATGGTGAAGCCAAAATGTCATCAGTAACGTATGGAAGGTAGATTCAATAATACTTAGTACATGTGCTGTTTATTTATTCTCTTCCAGAGTGTTACAATCTAATTATACATCGACCATTATTTATCCTTATCTCACCTTATATTTGTAAGCTTCATTAGATTAAAACAGATAGCTAGTGTGATTGGACTAATTTCATACATTATGTTGACATAATTATTCGTTAGGCCAGGGTCACTTGTCATTGGCCTAGATCCGACCGGGTCTGGTCAAATAACATAAGGTAACATCTGTTTTCATCTATTAACATGTAAGGTCAATTTTCTAAGTCACATCATATCTAGTCAGCTCTTATGTAGTTAGCCTCAGTCTAGATCCAGGATAGCTCTGATCCAATAGAGTTTTGGTTTGGTCAGGTGAGATATGATTAGGTCATGTCAGATTTGACTTGGTCAGCTCACAGCATTTTATGTCAGTTTTTGCTATGTGTTATTTTGGTAGGTGATCTTATTAGGTAAAGTCCGATCCATTCAGTTTAAGCATGCCAGCTCACCAAGTTCAGTTAAAGAAATTTGGATAGATATAATTAACATAGGTCTAATGAGGTCTATTCCGGTATGGTATAGCCAGGTCAAGTTTGGTCAGATAATGTTTGATTTAGTAATGTAAATTTTAATTAGGTAAGGTGAAGTCAAGGTACTTTAAATCTGCTTTGGTTCTGAAGAGGTATAGTCCTGGCCTGATCGGATTAAATCTGTTACCATACAACATAAGCAAGGCTAGATCATATTAGGCAGGCCACCCTAGTCGGGTCAAAAGGTCAAGTTTAACCATACCAAGTGTGTTTGTAGGTGATAAGTGTATTTCTGATGTAGCTACCTGATTCACTATAAACTAGTCTAGTAAGGTTCTATAAACCTGGTTCATTATAGAAAAGCGATATATTATCAATGGTGTCTTTTTAGGTAAGCATTATTATATTTGACCAATACTGTTCTTATTGTGGTGAGGCCAGGCCTAATATGGTCAAGCGAGACGTTCTAGAGGAGGCATGGTTTGGTTATATTTGATCTGGTGTGTATCGAAAAATCTAATTAAATCGAAAATCTAATTAAGTCTCACTAAGTGTGGTCTAGTATTTTTGGTCAGCTCAGGCGACAATTTCTATAGTCTAGTTAGATCAATTATTCTGATCACGTTTGGTTGGATCTAAATATGTGTAGTCTAGTTTCAACTGCTCTATTCTAGTGTACTTTTGTCTGATCAGATAATACTAGAAAATTTGTTGAGTCTTGCCATGTTAATTTTATTCTGGTCAGGTTCGGTCATATCAATACTGTGGTATAATCTGATCTATTAAACCTGCAGAGCACAATAAGGTTTGATGTGGAAGCAATTTTACTAACTTTTCTTCTTCTAGGGTGCAGCACATAAGGTATTTTTACAACACCTTGTACTTGCAATTGTACTGATTGAGGTTAAATGTGTATTGTTAAGTAACCAGCAATGAGTGTGCATGTTGCACTAGTGCTTTTAATAGTATGGTTAGTTTCAATAGAATCTGGTTCGATTTAATTTGTTGTGGTTCTAGTTTGGTAAAGCCAGCGAACTCTTATGATCAGACTTTATTGGATCTAGTTAGGTTTGCTCTAGACCTATTTGTTCTCGTCTAATAAAGTGTGGGACCATATAAAGTCTGGTATGGACTATACTGTTTTAATTTGGTAAATACTGGTCTGGATGGGTGTGGTGTGAACTTTCCTAGTTGGTAAAAAAAGAAGAATGGTAGAACGACTAGCCTTCATCACCCACATTTCTGAATTTTTGAAAACAGGTAAAAACTTAATCCTACTATGCAAAGCTGTCATATCATTTATGTGTTACAATCTATGATGTCTTAGGTTAGAGCCATTGAAACAAGTTAGATTGTGATTGGTTTTTTTTGTGTTGTACTGTATTGGGTACAGTTATGCAAGACTAAGTTAAATGAGGCTTTCTGACATGTTCTGGCTTGCATGAGAAAAGTGTTAGTTGTATGTTACATGTACCATAAGTACGTTCAACAATACACCATTTGCCAAACTTATACTTTACTAAACATTTTAACAACATGTCTTAAAAACATAAAGCAAGTCCAAAGTCAATCAACCCAGCCGGTTCCAACATGTAAATTTTGAAACTTTTGCGCCTTTATTTTTTAAATACAACCCACTAGTTAGATGTTTTGAACATCGACACTTAATTTTTAAAGGTACCTATATAAGATATGTTTTGGGTTATAACAACACTCAAAATACAGGAATATTTAGATGAAGACTGGCATTTTATGTAATATGATAACTTTGAAATGCCAACCGTGCAAGTGCTGCGCCATGGAAAAAAGCTAGAAAGATTTCATTCACATAGAAGTTACCATATTAGGCATGTGCTAAACTCTAATTGTAAAGCTACTCGCTCCATATATAGGTATCATTATGTGCATAAATATTTTAGTGCTGCACTATGTTGGATAAAAATAACTAAACTTTATCCATTCCCCACCAATTGGTCATACCATATAAGCTGGAAATATGTGTATCATACATGGTGCTCCAGTCTGGTGGAGAGAAGTCAACCTACAAATGTTCTGCGGTGTGTTAGAGAGGAAAGCTCATAAAATTGCTTCCTCATTTGTCTCATGTTACCTTCTTCTTGTTAAAAAAACCTTACAGTCTATATGCTGGTCACAGATGAAAAAATGTAAACCAGAAGTGTGATTCATTGTGGTGAGAAACTAGTTAAATTTACACTAATAGGGCGCTACCATATTGGGTGTTCACTATAGTCTAATAAGTTTTTTGGCAATGTGAACCATTAGATAACTGACAAATCAAATCTGATCTATTGTAACTTACTTTGACATACTAGATATGGCCAGACTTAATGTAATCTTGTCTGACCAGACTAACAAGAACAACATAAGTTAACAAGAGCTATCCGATCAAACCTATGATAATCAATCCAGTAAGACACATAATGGCTACACTTGTTATAAACCTACTAGGTTTTCGTTGACCAACTCAAATTTACTAGTTCTGATCAGGCTAGATCTAACTAGACCTAATCTGGTCTAGACTTAACTAGTCCAATCGTGAACTACCATAATTTACCGTGATCTGTCCTATGAGACGTGATAGGTAACCTGACCTGAACTTAATCAATTTTATGATGTATACGACCATATCAGTCGACCATATTATCGAGTTGCACACTGGTGGAAAAGTAAACTGTGCTCTGACAGCTGAAAATGATAACTATTCTTAATTTGCATTGTTGTCACCATATCAGTAATAAGTTACACTCTGAAGAATAACAATACACTGGCACTATGTAAAATTTTGTATAATCAAGCGTATAGTGCAACACTATATTAGAACAAAGCAAACTACAAGTATATCATGTTCTAGTGTAAAACTTTTTCCAGGTACATGAACGTGAATGAAACGTGGTGCTCTACTCTGGTGGAGAAAAGTCAAATTACATTTGCTGTCATATGGCATGAAGAAAGTCACATATACATCAAAATGTATATTAAAAACACAGAACTGCACTCTGATGTAGTAAAATTAAAAATATACACGTTCAACACTCTGATGAATAAATGATAACCAAACTGTGCTTAGACCACATTGGTTACATATACTATGATGGGTAAAAGTCTAACTACACATGTGCTACAGTCCAATGGAAAACATGATTGTTTCGTAAGTTAAATGTACCATATGATGTATTAAAATTGCAGTGAAGAAGACTAGTGGTAAACACCTAACAAAACATTTGTTACGCTCTATTAGGGAATATTCTAACCATGAAGCACTGTGCTCTGGTAGATAAAAAAAATTTAACTTCCACTATCAGTGCCCCAGTAGTTGGTCGTATGTTAAACCGTGGCACTTTTACCTATCATGTATAATAGAAACACATTACTCCACTCTGGTGGAGGGCACTCTGGTTAACTCCACATATGCTGGACTGTAATAGAAAAGAAATAATAGAATTACTCCCTCGCGGGAACTGCCAAACTGGTCATGTGCTGAGGTTTCACTATATAAAGTTAAGTGTACATAAACTGTATACAAAATATGGCAAGTTACAATTATGCTGCAAGCAGGCAAAAAGCTACACGTTAAAAATATACCAACATGTCTAATAAACAGCATGGTGCTCCACTTAAGTGGCATCATTTAAATCACACATGTGGTGGATAAAAGATAAAGCCTTTCATTGACTAAGCAATTAGTCTCATATAAAATCTAGCTAAATTTGTTCTAACTAGTATGTAATAAAAAATATGCACTTTAAATAAACAAACTACACATGTGCTTTACTCCAGTTGGGAAGAAATTAACATGTATCGTGATCTAGCAAATAAAATATAAGTTACCTCGGCACGGGTGCCACCGTCTCGATCACATCCAGAGGTCTAATACAAAAATCTGAAAAATACGCAATATGTACCAATATGTACATTAAAATCATAGTATAGCATAAGAGAGGAGGAAATACTCTCTACAAATGTCCTACACTCTTTTGGAATATGTTCCATGTACAACATATACACATAAACATGTAAATAACACTGTGTACACTATGATACAAATCAGTTTTCAATTGTGTTGCACACTGGTTGTATAAAGATAAACTATACTTGAGCTACAGTTTAATAGAAAACTGTTAGTAATACTTTGATAATATATAACATAATGGATATTATAAACAGTGCTGCACTCCAGCAGTAAAACCAAAACCACATATGTGCTGTATTCCAGTGGGAAGAGAGAAATAGTATGTTGACAGCACGTAACATATGATAAAAACAGTGCACCACTCTAGTGGAGAAAACCAAAACCACATTCTAGTGGAAATGTTAAACTACTTGAGTATCACGCTCTGGTAGAGAAAAGATGACTCTCACATGTGATGCAAGACAGTATTGAAAACTATAATATATAGGTAGTACTCATGATTATTAAATTAATAATTCTAGCCCTAGTGAATCGATGTTTGTGCTGCAAACCGTGACAAAGTCAGACTACATGAGTGCTGTAGTGTAGAAACATAAAAATTTACATGCACTACCTCCTAGTGATAAACGTACTGCGCCAAAGTAAACATACATTGTTAATAATATACAACTTATACTCAATTTCTGTAAGAAATCTAACTTTTTGTTAACAAGCGAACCAATATGAGTAAAACATCAATATGTAGCGGTCTAATGTAGAAGGTTAAGAATATTGACATATGTTAAAGATATTTTGTAAATATGTAACACAGCGAATATCAAGTAACAGTGATGCGTTATAACATTAAAACCACAAATGTTTTACACACTAGTGGATAAAAGCCGAATCACACGTGTATTGTGCTTGGGTTGGCAGATAAAAAATAACAAAACCTCCTGTGCTTGAACCCCACCTTCAATATAGTCATAAACTATATTTTTTCCAGCATAGCATCATATAAGATAAAAAAACAAGGTGCTCCACTTTAAGAGTTGTATTACGGTGTGGAAAGAGTCATCACATTTGGTAATATACATCCACGTACATAATAGAAAACATAGAGCTGCACACAAATGTACACATATTCAGCTCTCTGGCAAATACAATAATAACACAGTTTCTTTTGTTTAGATCATATTTGTTCACATTTCAATAATGTTTGGTAAAAATTGTGCTCACTGTGGTGGAGTTAAGTCAAACTACACATGTACTACAGTCTATTCTAAAACATCTTTACAAAAGTTATATTTACCATATTTTGTATAAAAATCATTGTGTTGCACACTAACGGGAGACCCTTACATGTTTGCTGCATTCTAGTAAAGAAAATTCTAACTATAAAGTGCTGTACTCTAATGAATAAAAGTAACAAAACTTCCATTATCTGTGCCAAACAGTATGCTTCACTCTGGCACTAGTTACTATCTTACATAAAATTGTACCCCACACTACTAGAGGGGAGTAAAAAACTACACATTTGCTACACTTGAAATTCTTGAGTAAATATTAATTACTCTCTCATGGACACTACCAATAACTCGCTGCAGGATACAAATTTACGAGTGCTGCAATCCTATACAAAAATGGTCTGCACACTCATGCTACCATCAGGTATGAAGAAAGTTGCACGTTAGTAAAATATAAATGTGTGCAATAAACAACATGGTTTTGTAACATAATAAAATAGTTCCAAGCACACATGTGGTGGATACTCATGGAGAAAAATCAAATTACACATATTAGCTAGAATGGATGAAAAATAACTCTCTCTAAGTTAGCCCTCACAATTAGCCATTCGTTTCACTCTGGCAATATTATAAGTTTGCGTATGACAAAAAACTTACTGTTTTACTCTAATAAAAAATCAAACTACACATATGCTTCACTCTATTGTATACAAATTACTATGTTTCCTTGGAATGGTTTCTGCCATATTTGTCACACACGACAGTCTTATACATTTAACCATACGGTTGAAACATTAAACCTTACGTATATTTAAATCATATTACTGCACATGTGTCTAAAAAGACTACGCATGCGTTACACTTTAGCCAAATAGGTTGCATATTTAAAATATACACAACACAGTGCTGTACCATAATCAAAGAATAGGTTTCACACGTACTGCCACACTAGTGGAATTCAAATAAACTTCACACTCAAATAAACGCACAGTGCTACCCTCCAGTGAAAAAATCACACATGAGCTGTACTCTAGCGGAAAGAGTTGAGCTACCCATGTGATGAGATTGCCACAACGAACCACCCATTTGCATAATATGACATAGAGCAAGTTAAAAATACGTTACCAATATGTAACATTACAATTAATGGTTATAAACCATTATACTGAACTCCATCCAAAAACTAAACATGCTACACACAAATTGGCTGGGCTTTAGTAGAAAAGAATAGTAACATGTTAACAGTACGTAACAAATGTTAAAACATTGCAATGTAGTAAAGCAAAGTCGAACTAATATAACGCTCTGACAAACCATCCATTTTATGCAATTCATCACGGAGCTAGTTAACATTACATTGGTAATACATGTGTAACATTAAAAGTTTAAAATATAAATTCTGCACTCTAGAGGAGAAAGTTCTGAACTACTAATGCTGTACGCCTATGGAAAAAGCCAAGCTACACAAGTGTCATGGTGGAAAAGAAGTACATCAATTCTAATCTTATATGCAAATATATCACTAATAATACAACTGCGTTATCGATACTTGGCACAAATCTCAACAGATTTTCCACCATAATGGTGATAGTGGTGCATTCTGGTGGAGAATTATAAGACTACAACAGGAGCTCTCATGATCAAATTCAAATTTCCAACAGTAATAGAGCTACTTCATTTGAGCAAAAGTTAACAAGCTCAAATTCAAAGTTCTCGCCATAGCGATGATAGTGCACTCTGGTAGAGAATCATCTAACTACAAACCGTACAATAACTATTGTGTATAATAGTTCAAATACAGCAAATCCAAACCAAAGTTCCCCGGTCAAATTAAAATTTCCTGCCATAGTGTAATACAGGACCCAAGGGTCATCCCATCTCATGTGATGGAAATAACGAAAAAGCCAACGAGCGATGACAGCACACTCTGTTGAAGAATCATCAAACACCATATGCTTTGCAGACAGCTATACTCAGAAAAAATTGCTGAACTACATCGTACTGTAAGGTTCCATGAAAAACACAACAGATTTCCCAACATAGGGTGTTTGTGCTCCAATCTGGTGGAGAATAAACAACTAACAAATACTCACTTAATAAAATTCAAACTTCCCGGGATGATAGTGCTGCTCTCCGTTGTAGAATGGTCAAACTACAGTGACTCCGATCGAAAATTCCCACAGTGAAATTCAAATTTCCTGTCATGGTGATGACAGTACACTCTGTTGAAGAATCGTCAGACCGTACGCTCAGCAGACAGCTACACTCTGAAGAATTACCAGACTACATCATATGGTAAGGATCCATAACCAAACACACAACAAATTTCTCACAATAGCGGGGTTAGTGCTTCAACCTGGTGGAGAAATATAAAAGTAACAAAAGCTCACACGATGAAATTCAAACTTCCCGTTATGATAGTGCTACACTCTGGTGTAGAATGGTCAAACTACATCGACTCCAATCAAAAGTTCCCAAGATCAAATTCAAATTTCTCGCCATGGTGATGGCAGTACACTCTGTTGGTGAATCGTCATACAACAGACTGTACATTATGCAGACAGCTACACTCTGAAGAATCACCAAACTACATCGTACGGTAAGGCTCCACGACCAAAAACACAATAGATTTCCCGCCATAAGGGTTTGTGCTCCAATCTGGTGGAAAATTAAAAAACTAGCAAATGCACGTATGATGAAATTCAAACTTCCCACAGTGAAAGTGCTTCGGTCTGGTGGAAAATCGTCAAACTGCAGACCATACTCTCTGCAGACAGTTATGATGTAAAATCCTAAAACTACAGCGACTCCAAACAAAAGTTCCCACGGTAAAATTCAAATTTTCTGCAATAGTGATGATAATACACTCTCGTGGAGGCTCGTCAAATTACAGACCATACGTTTTGCTACATTCTAAAACTACATAGAACAGTAAGGGTCCATGACCAAAAAGTTAACAAAAAATCACATTATAAAATTCAAATTTCCAGCGATGATAGTGCTACACTCTGGTGGAGAGTCGCCGAACTAACGAACTCTGCCGACAGCTACAGTGTGGCAATATCAAACTTCAGTGACTACAAAACTTAAATGGTCAAATTAAAATTTTCTGCCATAGCGAAAACAGTACACTCTAGTGGAAAATCGTCAATCAACAAACTGTACGCTCTACAGCCAGCTAAACTATGAAAATTTATCAAACTACATCATATGTTAAGGTTCCATGACCAAAAACACAACAAATTTCTCGCCATAGCGGGTTAGTGCTTCAATCTGGTGGAGAATTATAAAACTAACAAAAGCTCACATGATAAAATTCAAACTTCCCACGATGGCAGTGCCACGCTCTGGTGGAGAATCATTGAACTACATCATATAGTAAGGTTCCATGACCAAAAACACAACAAATTTCCCGCCATAGCGGGTTAGTGCTTCAATCTAGTGGAGAATTATAAAACTAACAAAAGCTCACATGATGAAATTCAAACTTCCCACGATGGCAGTGCCACGCTCTGGTGGAGAATCATTGAACTACATCATATGGTAAGGTTCCATGACCAAAAACACAACAAATTTAGCGCCATAGCGGCTTAGTGCTTCAATCTAGTGGAGAATTATAAAACTAAAAAAAGCTCACATGATGAAATTCAAACTTCCCACGATGGCAGTGCCACGCTCTGGTGGAGAATCATTGGACTACAGACTGTACGCTCTGCAGCTACAGAATCACCAAACCACAGCGTCACTAGACTCATTACAACGCTCTCAACTCAACAGTGTGATGGCCTAGTGGTCAGCGTTGCGGCGCACCAACTTGGCGGCCCGGGTTCAAACCCCGGCAGTACACAGTGAAAATTTTATTCGTAAAAAATAACGCCATCTTGACTCACGTAGTAAGTTTACAGACGCCATGTGGTCAAACACGTGGTAAAAGTGAGGTTAGGAAATTTCCCGCCACCAGGAGGCCGCCATCTTGGATAAGGGGCGTGGCCTAGGAGGCCGCCATCTTGGAAAAGGGGCGTGGCCTAAGTCACGTGACCTGCTCTCGACCAATCAGAGGCCAGCAAGGGGGCGGGGCGTGATGACGTCATCGGTCACGTGACCTGCTCTCGACCAATCAGAGGGCTGGGTTATACTCTCGGGAGGCCTACTAGAGCTCCCTTCAATACAAATAGGGAGTGATGTATTGTATAATCATATATATTGTATAATCACTCAGATTATACAATACAAATAGGACTACAGTAGATTCATTTCAATTTAACGAACAGAACTAAAACCAGTTTTAATTATATCACTTTTCTGGTCCAACTCCGGAACGCACAGATTCTTTAATTATTTATATCGAGCAGAAAATCTTAAAGCATCGGTAGTCTTTAGCACAACAAATTTCATTATTTAAATGAAATAAACTATTATGATCCACTCTACATTAGATTACAAAATAAAAATTAATCAAATAAGATTTTTTAAATAAGTGAAACCATCTGTGATTAATATTAAATATATGCTAAATTGTCAACATATCTTTGTTAAAACTTGGAAATCAAGATATTTTACTGCAGTAGTGAAAATTGAAAATCTTGATGACGAGAATTCATAATATCCTAATTTATACAGGAAGTTACACCTTAAACAAAATAGACTTATATCAAGAACGAAAAATATGTAGGCCTATAGTAAAATTAAATCATCATAGTCTATGTTCTTTGTGGAAACAGAAGACAGTCTCCATTACACACATGTCTAAAACCGAAAAACGTTAAGTTTATATTCATAATTAAAAAATGAAAGCCAACCTTTTATCCTCAACCTCGAATTCGAAGGTCAAGTTTTTGCCAACCGGAAGTTTGAGGTGTGACCGGCTCGCGAAGTTTCAATTTCCGGTCCTGCTGCTCCAATATCCTAAGTGTATTTATCATCAATCGATTTCACTCTAAAATTGTAGACTAACTAAACCATCGATTTACTTCTAAAATAGGTTCGCTTCCGAAATGAATGAATCTGAAAACTTTATAAGAATTAACTATGGGGTAGTATGTTCCAACTTTAAAATAGTAAATTATAAATAACTTCTGAGACATTTTACACATGACCATCTCTAAACGTAATACCTCAATTAACTATATATTTTTAGGGAAAACATCCAGAGTGGACCTCAAATCGGTTATCTTGACCATAACAATGCAAAGTAATTTAAATGTAATAGCTTTATAGATACAATACAGTATACTTTAGATTATAACACACACTCTGATAGTAGTAGGCTAGCAAAAATAAAAAATTTTTCATCACACTACATCGATATCACCTGTTTTCGACCCTCGTTTCTACCGTCGGAACACCTGTTTTGCCGGCCTAGGCCGGCAAAATTTTCCGGCCTAGGCCTGCAAAATCAGCTGGCCTAGACCTTACATAAAATAAAAACATTCACAACACGTTGTATCACAAAAACATGTGACTGCAACAATGAAATGAATTGGTTGCTTAGCAACCGGAAACACGTTGCATCCCGCTAGATTAGGTTAGTAGTTATGCTTGGCTTAGTTGTTTGGCTCTGAATAAAATATTTCTTCATTAGTATAATATTTATTGCATTGTGTAGTGTGATGAAAAATATCGTTCGTAACTCGGGCCGAAAGCATTTTGCCAACCCTCGATCGTTTCAAGTTCTCGACTTCGTCTCGAACTTGAAACACGATCTCGGGGCCGGCAAAACGCCACTTTCGGCCCTTGTGACGAAATATACTATTAAATCGACCTATAAAAACATAATATAAAATAAAAAAAAGTATGGTTGAAATAACAACACAAGCTGAGACCCCATCAGCAATTGATGAACAAAATGGAAGTTCCCCAGCTCCCAGATTAATTGAGGAGGTTATTCAAGAATAATGTTTGCGCTCGGAAAAGGTCAAAGTGCGAATTCAGTTTCAAGCCACACACACACACACACACACACACACACACACACACACACACACACACACACACACACACACACACACACACACACACACACACACACACACACACACACACACACACACACACACACACACACACACACACACACACACACACACACACACACACACACACACACACACACACACACACACACACACACACACACACACACACACACACACACACACACACACACACACACACACACACACACACACACACACACACACACACACACACACACACACACACACACACACACACACACACACACACACACACACACACACACACACACACACACACACACACACACACACACACACACACACACACACACACACACACACACACACACACACATACACACACAAACACACACAGTTCTTGACCGGTCAGTTATACCAAATGTTTTTCATGTAAGAGTTTCAATAAACAAATCTATTTTGTTTTCAATTAAAGACCCATTTTTATTATTTCTAGGGATTTGTGGTGTTTTCGAGTGTATTTACAAGTATTTTAGAAATGAAGGGAGTGGTCTTCCTAAAAATAAGGGTAAAGATTTGTATTTAGTTTACAGCAAATCACTTTAATAAGCTAGTATAAAACACCCTTGGCATTAAATAAAAACAGTAGGCCAATGTAAAATTAGAACAAATGTAAAATATGAAAAATATTAACAAGGCGAGATTTTTTTAAAGAAAATCAATAGTAGATTTAACCTATAATAAGTTTTGTCACTTATAGTACTGCCGTTAATTTCAAAATTAATTACCAAAACCATAATTAACTATTTTCATTACCGGGAGTGTGGATTACAAGGAGTTTCCTAAATTCTTAAACAACTTTGCTCAGAGTCATTACACAAGTCTCTACTCTTCGAAAGCGACTACAGTGCTGTGTGCTTTTCTGAAGTGTGTTTGGCTGAAGTGTGCATGGCTGAAGTGTCCATGGCTGAAGTGTGAATACCTGAAATGTTTTTTCTGAAGTGTGCTTGGCTGAAGTGTGCATGGCTGAAGTGTGCATGGCTGAAGTGTGTATGGCTGAAGTGTGCATGGCTGAAGTGTGCATGGCTGAAGTGTGCATGGCTGAAGCCCGCCATATTTATTGATTCCTCGCCAAAGGAGACACAAAAGGCTTAATGACTTAAGAGGCTCTCTGGCCGCTGAAGAGTCATTGCTTAGCGCTCCCCTCCTCGAGGCAGATGCGCCCCTACCGGCGACTTTCTGCATTAAAACTACTCATGGGTCTCAAATCATGTATGAGTGTGTGACTTACCATGCTGTAACCTCCATGATCACTTACCACTTTTAATCTGAATGCAAAGCCACAGACTAATCTGTGTAATCTATTTTGTGTTGGTTTTGTATCCAGGTGCTAATAAGTTTTGTCGATACGTTATTATTTAATCCAGAATATTTTGGTTTACACCTTGAAAACTCCATTTGTCCTTGGATGGCTTTTCAATATTTAAAATAATAAACACTGTAATAGATCTAAGTAGTAGATTTTATACGTGTAGTATAATTTCGGTATATAATTTTAATAGAGACTAGAGAAAGTTCGGTATTTTATCACATTGAAGCATCACAGTGCCACAAACCTTTTTTCGTTTTAGCGAATTTCCCTATAGGGAATACGCTATTACGGTAGTAGCCATGGTAAGACCTAAGCCCGGGACCACTTTACTTTTTCATTTTGAGGTCCCCAGAAGCCAAAAACACCGTTCGTTCATTTTCATATATATGTATATATATATATATATATATATATATATATATATATATATATATATATATATATATATATATATATATATGTGTGTGTGTGATTTTGATCAAATTTGGTATGAAGGTGTAAGACCAGGTCTATTTTCATGAGTTCGCGAACCAGCTTTGTCGGGTTATGGGAACGGGGTTTTATGGGGTTTCAAAGGGGTCAAAAATGGGTTTTTGGCATTTTTGGACCTAAATTTTCAAATTTAACTAAAACCGTTTAAAAGAGCTTAAAAAAACAAACAATTTAGTATTTTGAATCTTTAAAATAGCTTAACCGGTTATAGAGAAAATTCAAATGAAATTTCTCATGTTATTCTTATGGGTAAATCTTTAAAAAGTTATATATCACTTATTTATCAACATATATCAATAAAAATTTTTATGAACCTTCACTAGGTGGTGAGTAATTAAGATTTGATCAAAAACCCACATGGCAGCAAACCTACATGCTAAATCCCATGGGAATACCATAGAAAATAAGTGTATAATGGGTGCAAGAGAGATGGGGATAGAATAATAAGGTACCTGTTCCTAATCAGCTGATCAGCTGTCTTCTGCATATTTGTCAAATTTGAAATGTTTATGTTTTGGAATTTGTAAACAAATCATTCCTTTTGCATGGAAGCTTTGGATATGCAGTTTTATTACTGTTAAAAAGTCATTTATTGCAATATAAATATTAATATGTAAATTATTAAATAAAAATAATTTACTCAGAAATATAATGCCATTAATTATATTATATTTCCTTGTAAAGATTATTAATTATATAAGAAAGCCACAAAGTTCTTTGATGTTGAAACAATAATTCTTTGGAAATTCGCTGAGTACGCAGGTCTGCTGCGACGGGGTTATTTGTTTGTTTGGCTGACGTCAAGTCTGAAGTGAGTATTCTAATATAGTTTGCATTAAAATCATTTTAAGAAAGTTTAATAAAAAACAATAACTTTTTACATATTATACTGGTTGAGGTCAATATAAAGCGAACTTCCTCTATTAGTCCAGGATCTGACAATACATTCCGTAGGAAAATCGCGTATAGTCAATTTGACTTTTTTAGTTGAATATATGTGTCTTAGAAAGTGTTTTGCACTTAGGTGTCATTTCGGCATCTGGTAGGTTTACCCGCTATGACGTCATCAAGATGGCGGAAAGTGATATTTTTTAATTGCATATATTTCATATGTTATTTATCGGATTTGGATAAATCTTTTTTTGTTTTAAAGCTCATCAAAAGACCTATCTTTTTTGTATTTACTAGTTTCTTATGCACTTATTAGTTTTTCCATAATATTTAAGAAATTGAATTTTAAAAATATAATTTTGTAAATTTTTGCTTATAACTTGTTTACTAGTGAGAAATTGGCAATTCTACCTCTTATCAAAGTTGTTTGTCTTTTAATAACCTTTCTAATGATACCACACATGGGGGGATAAATCCTAGAAATAATGCAGAAAAACGCCTGAAACACCGATGCGATTGCTTCAATTGGTACGTGCCTGAACAATGGTGCATGTATCATTTTATTGTTGCATATCTACCAATAGTGTATTTCATCTGTTCAACTAGTTTATAAATGCTATCTAATAATAAAAAGTTATTTTTTGTTTATCTAATGTTGTTGCACATCATATTCACAGGGTGTACAACAACTTTAACGTAACTATGTGTTAAAATTTTAATTAAAAAAATTACATTACCTGAAATGATTTTTATATTATTTACATCATTCAGTTTAACTTATACTAGAGATCGCCTCCTGATCGAAATTCGATCAAAATTTTAGTTGATCTGGACCCAAGAAGCTTAAAAAGATTTTAGAACTAAAACATCTGTTCTTCCTAATTTTCTAGCAGTTGTTTTTACAACAGCTGTCTTATGATTCATTCAATTTTCCTTTCTCCATAAGATTAACATTGGAACTTTGAAAGCCTGTGGGGCGTAGCCCTGGAGTCCGATGTGAATTAGAATGTGATTCTGCTCATCTACAGGACTATACCTTTCTAACGGTATGCGCAGATTTATCCTGCGATGCACACGAGCTGAGAAAAAAGGAGGAAATGAAACATGCTTGCCTATTAATATATAGATAAATACACTTATTTTATATAAACACATATAAAACATTTTTAAGCATGTTATTAGTTTTTTACTGTGAAAGCAATGCCAATACAGATGTACTTTATTATTCGTCCGTCATCGTTTAAATATGTTATATTTTTGTTTACATTATCAGAAATCATTTTAGATTAAAAATTTATACCACTGTTTTAGAATTAACATTTCTTGTTTCATTGTGTATTTGAAATAAAAACTCTATGTTGAATAATTTTTATTGTTTAGTGTGACTTAAACTTAAATACTAACTAATGTTGTTTTAGAATATACACACAGAAAGTATTGTTATAAAGTACGATATTTTTGGTTCGTTGAAATGCAAATAACAAACTTTGACTCTTAACACATAGGCCTACTGCTACTATTATTATTCTTCTGGAATGTTACTGCTATATGTATACTGTTCAATATTACTGTTTAACTAATGCTAAACTTATGTTTGACATTTCTTAGACTCTAATCATAATAATTTTAGCACAAAGAATCATCAACACATCTACATTTATTGAATATTTGGTACTGAAGTGATATTTTCCACTTGAAATCTAAATTATAGTGGATTTAATAAATGAAATTCTTCGTCAATGCAATGTTTTTGTAAGTAAAAATGGTAATATGCCCTCAGTAAGTGTTGTCTGGCGCTTCGGCTGGTCGGTGGAAGGTCTCCGATACTGGCGTTTTTCCATGATAAAAAATTCATACTGAGTTCGTCCAAATTCTTTGCTTTAGAACCTTTTATGAGTACCTGGACTAAATAAATCTCGACAGAAACTAAGGTGCATGAAATGTGCTAAGTCGACATTTGTGCGCAAAAAGAATAAAGTCCCATGTTGCACATTGTGCAAATGTAGAAGTGTTGATGATTCTTTGTGCAAAAATTATTATGATTAGAATCTAAGAAATGTCAAACATAAGTTCAGCATTAGTTAAACAGTAATATATTGAACAGTATACATATAGCAGTCAGTGGCGAACCCAGCAATCAATTTTTGGGGGGGGGGGGTATTTTCTGCAGAGGGGTAACACGGGGAGTGTGGGGGGGGTATGGAATACCCCCTAAAAACACGGCGGGTCCGGGGGGCCTCCCCCTGAAAAGTTTTCGAGTTTTTGAAGCTAAATGGTTAGTTTTAGTGAATTTCAGAAGTTAAAATTTAACTTTATGAAGACCTCTACTCCGTCAGAATTTAAAGTGAAACTAAAGGGGTTCAAACATTAAATGAAGGGATCAGACTATTATTTAAACTTGGAATAAATGTATTGACTTTATATTACGATGGCAAATAAATAACATTCAGGCGAAGTACGGTAAAAAGTTGTAGTGTAAAGTTTAAAAAAATAGTAATACATTACTCATCATGAGGTATTTAACAGTTTATCTATAGGACACAGAATGCAGTATTAGAGTTTTTCATGTTGTAAAGATAATATATTAATACTGTACACAATAAACAATGTATTTCATTTCTAAAACTAAAATGACCTAGTTTTGATTTAATATTACTGTTTTATCTTTTTGCATTGTGCAATTAACTATTATTCTTTATAATAAGTTGGCCTTTATATTTGTTTATAGAAGTCTGGTGTATGAAAAGAATATTTTAACCATTTGCCATAGAATATTTTTATTTTTTTAGCTTATTTTTTACTCTCCAACATTTTGGGGAGGGGAGGATATATCCCCTTTATCCCCCCCTGGGTTCCTCCTGATAGCAGTAACATTCCAGAAGAATGATAAT
This sequence comes from Neoaliturus tenellus, assembly GCA_030545055.2. Lineage (NCBI taxonomy): Eukaryota > Metazoa > Arthropoda > Insecta > Hemiptera > Cicadellidae > Neoaliturus > Neoaliturus tenellus. Next base: position 251,502,758 of record CM061532.1, read on the forward strand.
AGTAGCAGTAGGCCTATGTGGTAAGAGTCACAGTTTGTTATTTGCATTTCAACGAACAAAAAATACCGTACTTGATAACAATACTTTCTGTGTGTTTATTCTAAAACAACATTAGTTAGTATTTAAGTTTAAGTTACACTAAACGATAAAAATTATTCAACATAGAGCTTTTATTTCAAATACACAATAAAACAAGAAATGTTAATTCTAAAACAGTGGTATAAATTTTTAATCTAAAATTATTTCTGATAATGTAAACAAAAATATAACATATTTAAACGATGACGGACGAATAATAAAGTACATCTGTATTGGCATTGCTTTCACAGTAAAATAACTAATAACATGCTTAAGAATGTTTTATATGTGTTATATAAAATAAGTGTATTTATATAAGTTAAACTGATTTAAATAATATAAAAATCATTTCAGGTAATTTAATTTTTTTTTTCATAAAAATTTTAGCACATAGTTACGTTGTAGTTGTTGTACACCCTGTGAATATGAAGTGCAACAACATTAGATAAACAAAAAATAACTTTTTATTATTAGTTAGTATTTATAAACTAGTTGAACAGATGAAATGAACTATTGGTAGATATGCAACAATAAAATGATACATGTACCATTGTTCAGGCACGTACCAATTGAAGCAATCGCATCGGTGTTTCAGGCGTTTTTCTGCATTATTTCTAGGATTTATCCCCCCATGTGTGGTATCATTAGAAAGGGTATTGGAAGACAAACAACTTTGATAAGAGGTAAAATTGCCAATTTCTCACTAGTAAACAAGTTATAAGCAAAAATTTACAAAATTTTATTTTTAAAATTCAATTTTTCAAATATTATGGAAAAACTAATAAGTGCATAAGAACATGGTAAATACAAAAAAGATAGGTCTTTTGATGAGCTTTAAAACAAAAAAAGATTTATCCAAATCCGATAAATAACATATGAAATATATGCAATTAAAAAATATCACTTTCCGCCATCTTGATGACGTCATAGCGAGTAAACCTACCAGATGCCGAAATGACACCTAAGTGCAAAACACTTCCTAAGACACATATATTCAACTAAAAAAGTCAAATTGACTATACGCGATTTTCCTACGGAATGTATTGTCAGATCCAGGACTATATGGAGATACTATAAAGAATTATGATTCTGTGGGGTTTTGAGGTCTTTCCTTTTAGCGGCGCTCCTTAATTCTCAATAAAACTCCATAGGCCCACAACACATAATGAATATATTTAAAAGTATTTGCCTAAATTGTAATCAGCCACCAGCCTGAAAATTCTAAACTTTAGAGCTTTGATATATTTTCTGGGTCAATAAATTTTACTATTTTATTTTAACATAAAGTTTATATAACTTATATAATTTTGCACTTGATTATAAATATAATATCGTATTTTAAGACATACTTCACAAGATCATTAATTTTAAGTGCATGTGTTAACTGATGATTTGATTATATATTTTCCAGTTATTCCTTGCAGGATTAGTAATAACATTTTTTTAGTTTGTATGTGAACAATAACAACTCTTCAAGCTCTACTGTAACATATTATACTACGTATTTTTTATCTCATAACCTTCTTGGGACTTTTTAAACATATGGTATTATATTAACAAAACCAAATAACTGTATTTCTTTATTGCCACAGGTAATTCCAATCAACAAAGAGTTACTTACAAATTAATAACTGTAAATAAATATTTATAATTCAGCAATTAAATTGTTTAACAAGTCAAATTACGTACAACACTCAAAGTCATTTTCAATGGATGACACTGCTTAATACACTGGGTGAAGCACGATTGTGATATAAGTAAATGAAATAACAGATTTATTGAAATGTAATATTAATATATAGAGATTTTTAAATGGTTTGGAGTCTAATCGGGCATCATATGCATACTCACATCGCATCATACAATACAATACAGTACAAAAGTAATGTTAAACATCTAACCATAGATGCACACATGAGTAGAGCTGTATAAAGAGTTGATGGGAGACTTGGGGGTAGGGGGTGGGGTAACTGGTATGCAATAAGTTTAGTGTGGGCGTCGCCAGCCAAGTCTCTCCTGATATGAAATGTACCCTGAAATCCTAGACGGGAAAATGCTCCTGATTCTACAATCCGATTTAAATAATTTCACGTTGATATTTATGGTGCCAAAATCTCTCAACCCTGTTTATTATCAGTATTGTTGTTGTTTTAGTTTGGCTTTATTAATATGGGACCAGTCGTACAAAGAGATCGTGAACAATTATTTTTGTTATGTAAACATTTTATCCTAAAGAAAAACAAACAAAAGAAACGTGTGTTAGGAACAAATATTTCTGAATATAATTTAGTTTGAATGGTTATATTCTGTTTCTAAAGTAACTGAAGTTTCCATTAATAAAAATTATGAGAACAATGTACTAATAATGGACAGGTGGCTTAGTTGCATTAAAGAACGAAATAGTTAAAATGAATGAGGATGGAAGGACTATCAAATTACTTATCTTTATTTTGCCAGCATTAAGAATCATTGGCATTTATGGTGCAAACAGCCATACATACGATGTGGGACAAAATTAAATAATCTATACTTATTTAATACGCTAAGGGTTTTTTTGTCTTGAGAACTCCTCCTACAGTTTCCAACCGATTTTCAAGATTTTGGTGTCATTGGATAGGGGTCTGTAAGTGGTCTGTAGTTGTTTCCGCCAAAAACTGATGTGAATCGTACTGAAAACAAAGGCGCCATCCACCATTGAAATTTCAAAATTTCCCATTTAAATAACATTGGGATTGAATAAAGCATTTTAAACATCTGTTAATAATCAGCTGTAAATATGTGTAGGTTTGGTGATTAAAGAGATTCACAATATTGGATTGGTCGGATGTCATTGATTTACAGATAAAAGTAAATTTTGTATTGTATTTAAATAAATTGCTCGATTTCGAGCAACACGTGTACTAGTTGGTATAATTTACTAATTTCTAAGATGACAATTATTAAGATTTTTATTTCTATCCTGCATATAAATAATATAATCTTAAATCTGTTAAACTGCCGATAAAAATTATTCACTTATGTTGTTTATTTTGTAACATGATCGTTTATATTTAAGAAATATAGGAAAAACATTGTTGCCATAAATGTCACATAAAATGAAGATGAATGTTAGGGTCTACAACAATAATAGTTCCTCCAATGTCTTCTACGAAAGTTGGCAAGATTTCTGTCTGAAATAATTCTGAAAGATTTAGATGACAACTAATGCCCACTTGTTCAATAAATTGAAATAGGAGAATTTCTTGGCAGCCTATCTATTAGTATTATAAACATTATTTATTTGGTTATGAGTAATAAGAGATTCTTTTTCAGCATCTACCACCTAAGTACCTGAGGATTCAATCCAGTTATTTCTCTAAAGTAAATAATGAAATATATAAACGTGTTCAAAATGTCATTTGTACGAATATAGCTCATTACATTTCTTATAAGTTTAATATTTGTAACTAATATTAAAACACATGACACCAATCCAATACCCTACTGTATATGGACTTCAGACAGACTACCTTTCTACTATATGATACAAAGTGTAAAAACTAATTTTTAAACCCAATTATATTATTATGAGGTTTAAAAGCAAGGTCCTCAGTATGTACAGACCGATCCTCATTATTTATGTGTCAAATTAAACTACTTCACGTAAGGTTGTTACTTTAGGAAGTTATTTCACAAAGATAAAAGGCATAAATTAAATAATTTTTGAAAAACTAATCAACACATAAAAAGCTGGCTTAACTATCAGAAACTGTTCCACTTTTAATTGATTGTAAATTATTTTTCTGGAGTCAAATTATAGTAAAGTATTATTTCTCAGACATCGATGTACCGTAAACCGTGCAACAACTCATGAACGCAGAACTAACTTCGTTCTTCGTACTAAAGTAACATTTCTGATCAATTTCGATTTCGTAATAATTTAGTTAAAGTTAACAAATATTTCAAAGTATTTCAATCTAAATTATAAGTATCTATTACTTTTTTATTCACGACACATTTAAAAGTAGAATTGTAAATTTATTTATTTTCCAATATAGAAAATGCCTAACAATGTTTACAATATTTTACCAATAACCATTAAGAAAATAATCTTGGTATGGTTTTCAACGTTATCAACATTCATTTTCAAAACTTTAAAAGAGAAAAACTATAAAATGTATTCTTTGTTATGATCTTTGCCAAAAAGGTAAAAAAGAAGACTAGTATAAAATAGAGTATTCCCTATAGGGAAATTCGCTAAAAAGGTTTGTTCAAAAATTGTTTTGTGAAGAAACAAAATCCACGCTTTGATTAATAATTTATTAATTATTATTGTAACTAATATTAAAACACATGACACCAATCCAATAACTGAACTCAAACCAAAAATTAAATGATATAATTTAATTTTTTAAGTAAAAATTAAATAATAAGTTTACTGAATCTTTTATAAGTATACTGAATAAGTTGTAAATTATTATAATATTATCATTATACTATTATGAAAAGAAGTCTAAATTATTATAATTAATCACTTTATCGTTATGTGTTATTAATAATTCGAAGATAATAATAGTCTTTGCAATAATTTAAAAACGCATAAAGAACCATCAGAGAACAATCTTAGTAAATATTTAATATAGTACGTTGATTTCTAGTCCATAACGCTTTAGTTCGAATGTTATATTGAAGTAGTTTAATGTTAACTGTCGACAAATGAAAATTCAATGTAAACACCTCATTGAATTCAATTTAAACTAAAGTACAATTTACGAGTTGGTATTTTATTCAGTACGCTCCTGGGTTTTAAGTATTACAGATATTAATTGGTTAATGTAGAATGATTACATAAAAATTAAGAAATTAATTTAATTCATGAGAAAAACAATTTTTTTTATATTACATAGTTAGTTAGTTTGAATTATAGTTCTGGATAAATGAAAAGTATGATATTTTTACCATAAATCACTACGTAGTATCAAAATTTATACTCATTCATTTTATAAAAAAATATTTTTCTGAAAGAAACCTCTTTGTGTCACTGGCATCTCTTAGAACGTTATTACACAAATGTTTGCCTATAACATTTTGATCTGATATGCGCCATTCAACTGGATATTTTATTCTTCAAACCATCATAACAACAAACAAAACAATCAATAGTTCAAAACACAAATAATGCCCATATATGGAATATCTAAGCGATTTACCATTTTGTGAAAGATAATTTACCATTTTTAATTATTTGCATAGAGATAGGGGTAGCCTACAAAAGATCATTGTTAGTAATCCTAAACTAAATCGTATAAGCAAAATATATTTTAACACGATAATTTTCCTTAAGGCAAAAGCAACATACTGTACAGATTGGTATTTGATTTTAATTTTTTCAAACAAGAAGATTGAGTTTAAACATCACGTAAAACAAATTAAAAATCGATCATCAATGTCTTTTAAAGGAAATAAACTTGTAGATCAAAGAAGCAACATGGCTCCGCGGCGACATTGGCCGGAGTCCGACCAACAATATTTGTGAGCGCCAGGCCCGTCGTGTCATGCACACCGTTGCCCTGTCAAACGCCGCGCCGCCGCCGCCGTCACAGTCGTTTTATCTGTTCAGAAATCAAATTTGAATTTAATTTTTATCAATTTAAACTTTTTTATATATTACACTTTCTAAAGACCTGTGAGTTATTTGAAATAATATATTTCACCAATACATTATTAATAAACATAGCAAAAAGATTCCCTCCTCGTTACCTACAGGCAATGTCTAAAATCTTTATGTGTCTAATAAGATTTCTAATCTTAGCATTTTATTAAAGTATGAAATCTCTGGTTCTCCTCATTGAACTACAATAGAGGATTCATTAGATTTTTTATCACTATCATAGTGTTGTTTATAACAAATAAACCCTGTTGCAAAATACAGGAACATTATGATACAGAAATCACT